>JALLBB010000150.1:0-22370 GCA_036939735.1 Discostella stelligera | reverse complement strand
GAATGACATTTTTGGATGCGGAGTCCATTGGTTGAGAGTCGCCTGGGAAGTTGTCGTCTTCCTCGGACTTGGCACCGGAGGTCTTCCGTGCCTTGAGTTTTTTCCCCTTGTCGGATTGGTGAATGGTGTTCACCGAACGTTCGCCTTCGAGATCGTACCGTGCCTCTGGGGCTACGTGATCTTTGGGTTGTTCGGAGAGAAGGTGCATGTTAACAAACCCTTTGTACCACTGGTTGTCTCGTTCCTCCTTCTCCTTTTGGGCCTTGAGCTTCTCTTCGTCGGGCCTGGTTACCACCCATTCTTTGTCGTCCCACGTGCATTTGAAAGCGTCATTGTATAGGCTAGGGTCACAGGAGGCTTTCAGGAGAGACTGCACGAATTGGACTGGGATCTTGTGCTGGGCTGGAAGGTAGTGGAGGAGGAAGGCTGGGAGCTGGTGGTTAAGACGGAGCATGAAGGATTCTATCTCTGCTTCGTTTGGGATGACAACGTAGGGGTCTTCTGACCCCCGTTGATGGATCGAACCAATGATGACCCGTTTGTTTGCTAGTTCTAGGTATTCTAGTAGAGCCATGCGCAGCGAAAGTGTGAACCGTGTCGTTGTTTTCCCATTTTCTGTATCCACGAATGGTACCATCTTGTCGAGGCGAGAGATGCCGACCAGGCGTTCCGTGCGTACCGCGCATATGTAGCAGGTATGGTCGTGAGCCATACTCTCCAGCGCTTCTCTGTCTTTTTGGGATGCATCTGCCTCGAGGACCATGGTGGGATGCACAATTTTTCCCCACCAGGCTTCAAAGATTCCCATCGTTTTTGCAATGTTGACTAGGTGTTGGATAAGAGGTAGGTGTTGTTTCCCAATTTCCAGGTGTAGGTGTAGGATTTTCCTGGCCTTAATGATGTGCGGGGGGAGATTGGGGGCGAAGGTGTGTGTTTTGCTTCCTTTGAGTTGGGGGAGCATTTTCCAAAATGTCATGTCGGGAAGAAGCAGTGTAGATGGAAGAGAGTCATCACCTTTGCTGCGACCGTACCTCCATGCCTGGGTGAGAATCTCTTGAAGTTCCGTGAGAAGCCCGTCAGTAGGGCCCTCTGACCACAGGCGGAAGAACATGATGGGTGTAACTGTGTCAAATGACTGGACGGCCTTGACTCCTAGCCGGTCTCCATTTTGCCGTCCCCACTCCAGGTGAATTCCAGCGCAGATGTCGTTGGGATCCACTGTTGAAGAGACCGCAAAGCTGAAGTACACCGTGTTGTCACTTGGTTTTGTTCCTTTCTTTTTGAAGCGCCAATGGGAAGTGGAGATAAAGACGTAGCGGCCAAAGGCTGTCATGTTGTCAGGAATGTCTTTTTGGGCGCACCAGTCAGGTAATGTTGTTGATGGGGATAATGGGTTAATGACGAAGTGCGGATCGATGAATTGTGCATTCCGGATGATGATGCTGATGCTATTTGTGAGCTCGGCGTATCGGTCTTTTTCTGCTGTCTCGGAGAGTACTATAGATGCTTCGATGACTGTCCTGATAAAGCTGTATTTAATCGGCTTGTCAGGAGGCTTGTTGTTTTTTGGATTTGATTTCAGGATAGAGGGAGATTTTTTGTTAAGCTTGGGTGTCCTTTTTGAGGAGGACTTATTGGGTGGTGCCATTGATGAGGAGGAGAAGTCGGAGATATGTCGGTTAATATTGGGATCGGCGGTGTCAGGTGGGGTCCCGGAAGGCTCAGTTGCTGCCGGCGATCTAGTTGAGGGGGAGACCATTTCAATGTTGTCTGGTAGATCTTCCGGTTGAAGGGTCGGAGCTGTTGCTGCCGGGGTCGTCATTTCCGCATCTTCTGGCATTTGGGTCGGCATGGTTCGGGGGGGCCTTCTTGGTGACGGAAGTGGAGGGTATGGGGCCGGAGGGATATCTGCCTTTGGTGTTGCCTCGGGCGTCAAAGGTGTGAGGGCGTTCGTGATCGCTTCGAGAGAGGTATTTGATAACTTGGGAGGTGATGGGCTTGACTGATCGATGGGCGGAAGCGCGTTCCTCCGTCTGCGTTTGGTTGGGGGAGTGTCCTTGGATCGGCGTGAGGAAGGCGAGTCAGTCAGTGCTTGGAGTTCACGTAGATGTTTCTTGTTCTTGGAGTTCTTGCGAGGAGGAGGCGATTTGGAGGATGCAGAGGTGTTGCTGTTGCGTCCCATTGTCGGGGCTATTCGATGAGGATAGAGTGTAGGCGATAGCGGTGGGTAAATTTTTGATGGCTTTAGTGTTAGTTCGTTTTGATACTTGTAGGCCGAGGTTGGTTTGTCGGTTATTGTTGTAGTGTTAGTTAATTTTGGTACTTATGATCGGAGTGGAGATGTTGGTTAACTACCGTGTGTCGGTTATGTTAACTGAGGTGGGTGCAGGAAGCTAAGTTGTGGGGTTGTCGTGGTTTTCTGTGGTTTTTTGTGGTTTTTTGGTAATGAAGAGATCGATGTGCGCAAATTATTAGGTCGCGTGTTGTTGTTAGCGTAGAGCTAAAAAGGAGGTAGAAATGATATCTTTTCGAGGTCGCCGCGCACGATGTCGATGAGCCGCCTAGCCAAGATGGTATGGTTGGGGATCGGAAATCGGGGGATCGAACTTGACGTAGGGAAATATTGTTGATAATAGTGTACCGTTCCGATAAGGATCGATGGGTTGATGGTGAAGAATCAATTGTAGCGTTGGTAGTGGTAGTAGTAGTAGTTGTTAGTGACTAAATCTAAACGAAAAAGTAAGAAAGGACATCAACAACTATTGTCTCAAAAGCTCTCCCGAAAGACATGATCGAGTAAAAGACGGTAAATTATTTGCAGTATTAACATTTGTATCGTTCTTCCTCCTTGGCATATTTCCCAAATCCAACTACATTCTTTGTCGCCGAAAACGATAATATCTTGTCGAAAGTTGGTTTTCCATCCTTAATCAATTCCAAAGATTCCTGCATAGACTTAATTGATGCACTTAGCAATGTCAATGGATACGCCGCCATTGTGTAACCCATTTGCTGTAATTGTGAAGGAGGTAGAATTGGTGTCGATCCGTACTCGAGCATGTTTGCTAGTTTTGGACCAGAAACGCGACGGCAGTACTCCTCCATTTGATCGACAGATTGTGGTGCTTCCAGAAATGTCATATCACATCCAATTTCTCGAAATGTAATGCATCGTTGAATAGCATCCTCTTTCGAAATTGTTGCAAGTAAAATTGTCTCCAGGCGTAAGATTTGTTCTGCATTCCTTTATAAGTGAGGAGACATGTTGACGCTTACCAAACCCATCGGTAACGAGTGAATCGGTTCTAGCTAATATCAATGGCCCTGTTCCTTTTCCGAACAATGCTTCGTACTCATCCCTGAATGATAAATGAGACGGCATCGCAATGTTGATTCCTCTAAAGAGAGAAAGAGAAGAATTGGATGGTATGGTTTTTGGGAGACAGCGCGTCTTCTTACCTTGCGTCGCATGCAGCTTGAACTCGTTTCACAGCCTCATCAAATGGTACAACTGACTTGCCGGCAACATGTCCACATCTCTTGGGAGATACCTGATCTTCAATCATCATCCCCGCCATACCAGCACGTGCGTAGCCAAACACGGTTCTTTTGACATTAACTGCATTTCCATATCCCGTATCTCCATCCGCAATGCACGGTATAGCAATGGGTGGACCACTTTGATCTACTTCGCCGTATTTGACCATTTCTAGAGCTGCACTCGACAGTCCTTCGGCAACGGAATTGGCAGCAGATAGCATCTCGTTGTATGATACAAGCTGAGTGTCCGGATAACCGTTGGCACCGCTGACGCCAAATCCTGTCATAAAAGTGGCATTGAAACCCGCCAGTCCGACGAGTCTGGCAGTTAATCCGTCGTAGCAGCAGGGGAGGAGTAATATGGGCGCCTCGCCATTGTCGGTGGCTTGGAGGAGGCGTCGAAGTCTCTCTGGTGGTGGGCAGCCGAATGCTGTACATGATACTGGTAAGTGTAGTAGAATTTCTATAATTATGACGCATAAGACTGCGTAGTAAGGATGTGGGAAACGGACCATGGTGCATAACATAAAACATCACATGAATGAAGTGAAGTCACGATATTGGCAGAAAGATCTTTCTCTCCCGCCAAATAACAGTATCCGAAGTGAGTACATACTCTTTTGTGTCCAACCCACTTACCGGCTCACTAAACTTTCTTCGTGGGAATTCTATGTTCGTTGGAGTCCTCGAGTCTGGCTGTCCCCGGTAGTGGCACTCAGCAACAACATGGTAGATGCGCAATAGGGCGCAATGATATTTTGCTGTTATCGTACTCCTGCGGCAGTTCTCTACACCTGGTGATACTACGAAGAGGTGGGTTTTAAGAGCGAGACGGTGGCAGTTATAGGCTATCATCTCGTGTCCAAAGAGCTATATTCCATACCTTGTATTACATGGCTGCCGAGCCTGACGGCTCGGAAGGAATGCCGTCCTTGATGTGTCGGCGCTCATCGTCGTTGACGTCCGCTTTACACACTACACGTAGGCTGACATTTTTTTTCACTGTCCTCCTCCTTTTTACCGCAGATTGATAAATTGAATCATCATGCCTGTGAAAAGACGCAATCACGGAAGGAATAAGCACGGACGTGGACACGTTAATCGTGTCAGGTGAGCTCGTGATACTGTTGTCTTCTCGGGTCGACCTTTTGGTGATTCAATTCATCGATTCACAATTTGCTCATTACTCATTTTATTCATCGCTTGTTTTCATGCCGTGTGATGTTCTAGATGTGCATCAACCGGAAAGGCCATCCCCAAGGACAAGGCCATCAAGCGTTTTATTGTCCGCAATATCGTTGATGCCTCATCGCTTCGAGACATTAAGGATGCCTCTGCCTACCCGGAATATCAGCTTCCCAAACTTTACCTTAAGATGTACTACTGCGTTGAGGCAGCTGTGCATCAGCGTATTGTGCGTGGCCGATCCAAGGAGGCTCGTAGGATTCGCACACCCCCAGAGAGGAAGGCGTTTGGGAGTAAGAAATAAACAAGTGAAATAAGTGGAAGTAGCATCATGTCATAACGCTGGTCTGTTTGGCATATTATATGCGAATGTTTGCCCCTATGCTTGTTTTTGGCACTGTGATCTACAGTCAAACAAACAGATAAATTGCTATGAAAGGATAAGGGAGAGTTGTCTCTTTGCTGTCAATGACTCGAACCCACGGTTACAGTACCATCATCAAATCCAGACACGATTTTACTACTTTAATGTCGCAGAGTAATAGACACCTTTCATTACGGAATTGTTACGGCGGCTGGCATCATCAACACCATTCAGCCAACCATCAGGAATCAATTCTCTATTAATTCTTGCCTTGAAGACCCCGCCCTGGCCAGAAACCTTCACGCCGCGTTTCAAGTATTGCACTCGTTTAATTTCAGTCACTCTCATTCCACTATCTTCTCCAAAGGCAGCCACTGCTCTTTGAAAGTTGGGATCACATCGTTCCTCTAACGATGCTTCGTATGTCTTACCCAACTCGACGATTGCAACAACCATGCCTTTCGTAAAACCGGGCGGTAACGATTTGAGCGCCTGTATCTCATTATCATCAAGTCCTCCACTCCTCATCACATCAATGTGTCGATCGCCATCGGGATACGTTCTTTGCCCTACATGAAGGAGCATGATGGTACCTTCGGGGTAGGACGCGAACATGGTACCATTCCGTGTCTCGAGCGTTTTGTATCCGTTGCTGAGGAGAGCCGCAAAGGGTAAATTCATGCTGAACACTCTCAGTTCCACACTTTCACTTTCTTCCTCTGTAGGATCCTTGTTCGGAAATTCAATGTTCGCTGCAGCGAGCTTTCCGTTTCTCGGGTCGGAAGAAATTGTGAATGACAACTCATCGCCTTCGCGTAGTACACCATTATTTTCGCGAAGTGGTAAGGCACTGAAATGAAAGAACACATCCTTCGTAGTGCGGTCTCCATACCGTATGAATCCAAATCTCTTTTCCCTGTCGATGAATTTGACTTGACCCGTCAACCGTTGATTATTGGGATCGGCCTTCGTCTCGAGTGTGGTGACAGAATTATCCCACTCAATAATCGTGCCTGGAGTTTTGTGTACTGACCAGTCCTTATAATGCTCGAGTGCATTCCTCCAAATAGAACTATCATACAATCCATTCGGACAATGCACGGATAGAACGCCCAGCTGTGATACCGGGACGCAATTTCCAAACCTTCCATCTCGGGCATCATCGAAGAATATCATTTCACTGTACGCGATGCCCGAGTTGCGTTGAAGATTCGAAAAATGTTGCACTTTATCCCCCGGGAATATTTCAATGTAGTCAAAGAAGTCCCGCAGTTCGAATTGGTCTAATAGATGATGCGCCCAATCTACCGACTTGGTTCGTGAGGCGACTGCAAATTTCGTCTTGGCAAAACGGCTTTCCTCGCTCTGAGGATTGTTGCGGTTGCGACGACGGTCGACCTTGACCCGTTGAATAAGTTCGAGAGCGGCCGGGAAGAGTTGCACGTCCTTGTGTGCCACGGGATATCGATCGGCACGTTCGAGGGTGCGCAATTGGTACAATTCGGGAGTCCAGAGCGTATTGTCGAGGTCGAATACCACGAGCGATGGCAGCATTTTGAGGCTATCGACGTGATCGTGTCCATGGACGCTCGAGGAGGATTGGCGAGAGATCCAGCGCTTCGATGGCGGCATGGTGAAAGCGGATATCGTGCTCCAGAGCACGTGGGCCAATAGTAGGCGTGAAGGGGTACGAATCATATTTTCCTCGCGAGGAGAACGTGGAGATTGTCGTCAGGGCACACCACCTGCATGCAAGTGAAGAATCCAGCATGCCGTCGGGCGGGAGGCTGAGGAGAGATTTTTAAGCGATAGTTCTTACGATTTCGAATTGCCGCGGGTGCCATCATTGTGTAATCTTGTTAGCTGTGGTGATGTGCTCTGTATTTACCTCTCATAGAAATCGCTGAATAATCCTCCCTCTCCTGGTCACAACTTCTTCAGCAACAACATCATTTTTCATTTTCACTTTTTTTATTCCTAGATATCAGTATCATTGCGCGGGGACCATCATCAACTATCATCATGGTGCCACCACCAAAAGGCAAAGACCTCAGCCGCATGACGGCCCCACCCGCAGCCTCGACTACCTCTGAGCCCTCCCCAGTACCGGTAGGCTCGCCGCCGGCGGCGGGTACTACGACTGCGTCGGCAGCATCAACTTCGTCGTCACCTGGCGGCGCGCCATCGCCGTCGCCGCGAGGTAAGCCCAAGGGCAAAGACTTCAGTCGAATGGCGGGGCCTCCTACGTCCTCCTCCAACACCCCCACCCCCGAGATATCGCAACCGCCGCCACCAACAGTGCCAGTGTCTCAACCTCCCATGCACCTCCAAAATAATCCCAACATCATGCAGTCGACATTTCCAATTCCAAACAATAATGTCGTCGGCACGGCCGGCACCAATCTTGCCACCAGCTCCGCGACCCATGTACAGTCGCCTCCCTTGGTTCAGACTCAACCTCCGCAGTATCAACCACTCATGTCCAGTAGTGCTTCTGTGAATTTCATTCAGCAGCAGCAGCAACAACAGCAACAAGTGCAGCAACAAATGCAGCAACAGCAACAAATGCAGCAACTGTTTCATCAACAGCAGCAACAACAACAACAACTATTACAAATGCAGCAACTGCAGCAACAAATGCAGCAACCTCAACAAATGCAGCAACTTCAGCAGCAAACTCAGCATCTCCAACAGTCCGCCAACGTATCCTTGTCAAACATGCCTCTCAAGCCAGCAGTAGTAAAGCCAATGCTGCCGACGCAACGGCCCTCTTGGTCCGAAGCTCGTTTATCCACGATGCCGGATGGTATATCTCCGAGTGTCGTGGGAAGCACAGGTAGTGCAACTTCTGCCCCTCTTGGCGAGTCGGCTACTATGCAACAGAGGGTGACGCCTTCCTACACAAACAGCAACGACAACAACAACAACAACAACAACAACAGCACCGTCACCAACGATGGATACGGCAACCCATCTCTAGCACCCGTACTAGGCGAAAAGCTGCAAAAATTATGTCAATCCATCGATCCATCCTATTCGCTAGACTCGGAGGTGCAAGAACGTCTTTTGGAAATGGCCGATGCCTTCGTCGAAAAAGTAACAAAAGATGCCATTAAATTGGCAAAACACCGCGGATCATCGTACATGGATGTGGTTGATGTGGCATTGGCACTGAAGAAGGGATACAATTTGGAGGTACCCGGGTTGGGTCCTCCGAGCGTGGCCACGGGTGGGTTGGGAGTCGGGGCAATGGGGGGAGGACGGGGCACCGGTACCATGATGGGAGGGTGGATGTTCGCGGACAAGGTGAGCCTTGGCGAGGCACGTGGAACGATGGAAGGGGAGGGCGGCCGGGAGCCATCACCGAAGAAAACGAAGAGGGGGAGCACGAATGCATTGTGACTATTATTTCTGGGCATTTTGGGCATCGTCCTCCTGGCTCTTGCGTTACTTTTTTCATTCTCCTCCGCTTCTGTGGATTCAGATCATTGTTTCTAGTACGAATAATATTACTATGGCACTGATGTAATAGCGTTTTAATTTTTATGTTGCTTTACCAAACAACAACGAAACATTAGTCCCACCAAAACCGAAGCTATTACTTATCGCAGCATTGATAGTTTGTGACTTTGGTTCATGTTTCACGAGATGAATTGGACGATGACAGGTGGACGTCGTCGTTGCGCCGTTATCGGTGACAAGCTCAAGGGCTCGTTTTACGTCATCAGATACCTCCTCCAGATTTCGAGTGTGTGGCGCCGTATCTGTGGATATAGCCATTACGGTGAGAGCTGCTTCGATTGCGCCCGCGGCACCAAGCAAATGTCCCGTGGCTCCCTTGGTGCTACTCACCAGCAATGGCGATGATGGTCCTTCTTCGGGTGTTGTCCGCGAGAGAGCCAATCGTATTGCATGAATTTCCGCTACATCCCCCATCGGTGTCGACGTTGCATGCGTATTTATGTAATCCACGCAATTCATGCTACGCCCTGCATCCTCTACTGCATGAAGCATTGCCCGTGCGGCGCCTTTCCCCGTCGGTTCAGGTGCTGTAATGTGGAATGCATCTCCGCTGTACCCCACCCCGAGCACTTCGGCTAAGATGGGTGCTCCCCGTGCTACGGCGTGGTCGTATTCTTCCAGCACAAGCATGGCAGCTCCTTCGGCGAGAACAAATCCGCTGCGTTTCGAGTCGAATGGACATGAAGATGTTTGGGCAACTTGATACTCGCCAGCGTGTCCGCCTTGTTCGCTTTCATCGCTACCAGCTCGGCTAATCGCGGAATTGTCACTTTCGCATCTGCTGCTCAATGCTCGTAATCTGCTAAACCCTGCCAAGCCCAACGCTTCCACGGCACTCTCACACCCTCCGGCGACCATTCCCCTCACTCTTCCCCACTGAATCATCTCCACCGCCTGAGCAATGGCCGCGGCCCCGGCAGCACACGCCTCCGAATGACTTAAATTTGGTCCATGTAACCGATGATGGATGGCGATTCGCGCCGCGGGAGAGTTGGGTAGTATTTGCGGCACAAAGTGCGGAGAAATCTTTCGAACATTATTCTTGGAGGATGTCATGGATATGTCTCGCGTCGAGGACATGCCGTTGCCGACGGATACTCCGTAGGATTCTCTCATAATAGTATTATCATCATCATCATCCTGGTGTTTATAAAAGCCTCCCGTGGATGACCGCGATGTCTTGATTTGTTGTTGTGGTTGGTGCTCGCGAGAATTCAACCAGTCTCGCAAGCCTGAATTATAAATCGCCTCCTGTGCTGCAATCAGCGCTAGCTGGACGAATCGAGCAGTCCTCCCATCCAACCACGGAGGAGGTTGCGATTCCTCCAAGACGGAGCGTGCGTGCGGATAATTCTGTATCCATTCGTTCCGAACAGCTGCGGCAACCTGACAGGATAATGATTGGAGAATTGCCCACTCTTTTTCGAATTGATCTGGCGATAAATTCTGCTGTTGGAGCGCAGAGTGTAAACTTGTGATGCCCACGTTAGTATGTTGGTTTTGTTCATCGCGAGTGCTGCGAAGGACCCCACGCCACGTAGATTGTAAATCGTGACCAAGCGGCGAAATGATTCCAATTCCTGTTACGGCCACGCGACATTTCGTTCGACGACGACGATGATCGTGACCGCAGTTGCTGCTGTTGTTATTGTTGTCGGTGGTGTGGTCCCTCTTGGTTGCGATTGAGATTGATTGACCCGATCGATAATAATAATTCCTCGTTCTAGCAGCAGAAGAAGCGGCGATTCTTGACATGGTTTGTGACAATTCAGATACAGATAGTAATAGATAGTAATATTCATTCATCATCATCATCGTCGTGCGAAGTCGAAGTTCTCTCTTCGCGTGTGTACGGTACGTACTTATCTCCTGCACCTTCGGGGAGCCCCCTTTTTATCGGTTGAAGTAGAAGAAAGGGGCGCCACGATTTGTGCCCCCTTTATTTCACCTGAAAATCCGGATCTCCCTAACCTAAAAGTTGAAAGGTCCTTCGCATCGCTCGGTTGTCGATAATTGAATCCAGATGGAATATTAATGGCGCAAAGAAGTAGTACTACTAGTAGAGACCCCCACAACATGACGACTGGCTTAGAACCTTGCCCTTCCTCGGCGCCATCATCTTCTTCGCAAGAAATAGTTGGGCCGTCGGCAGCCACAGCAACCCTTCCCACAGGACTTCCCTTTGGGCCGAGTGTCGCAGCCACAACTGCCGGTGCCGACGCTGAGACGACGGGACCTATCGCAGTGCTGACTTCTTCGGCTTCGTCGCACGATGGCAATTCAGAAAGATACCGCCCCCATCACTCTCATCATCGCTCGCATCAGAATCCCCCGCCAGTGAGGGGGGACGGTATGATGCGCCATTCTCATCAACCTACATCATCACAACAACGGAGAGGACATGATAGTTATCATGGTAGAGACGAGCGGGGGAGGAATAATGATGATAGGGCAGACAGATCGAGAAGCAAGGGAAGTCACCGTCATCGATGCCGAAATAGCTCGTCCTATCGTGAAAGTCGTCATCATCATCATCCTCCTCCTCGAGACCACTCTGATCGGTCACGTCGACGCGATGATCGTGACCACCACAATGCCGATCATTACCGACCAGCCTACTCAAACAATCCAACTACTACTGAATCTCGCAGTTTCGAGTCCGTTGCACAGAAGTCCACCCGCGAGAAACAATGCAGATTTGAATATCCATCAGCATCGGCTCCTAATACTGATTCAGTGGGAAATACATCCGACTCGTCGGAAACTGAGAGCCTTGAGAAGACTCTCAAAAAGATTGAGTTGAAGAAAAGCATCAAAGCAGCACTCCTGGAGACGCGGAAGATTGAAATGCAACTTGGGCAAATAATAGTGCCGAATCATGACAACTCGCTGCAAGTCAATGCTGCTGCTGCTGCTACTACTACTACCACCATGCCACCACCTTTTGCTCAGACTTCCTTCGCAAGAGACACCGCTCCACCTTTTGCTGCGAGTGCGAGAGATGCTGCCTTTGCCTCTACACGGGGTTTTAATAATACCCAGCGTTTTGCTCAATTGCACGCTGCTTCTACACGGCCTTTCACTGCGAGAGAATCTACAAACCCCGCCGCTGCCACTGCTCATCACACTGCAACAATTCAACCTTTTGCTATGAGAGAGACTACCCCCAGCACAACTAGACAGACTGTTGCCCCGTCCTTTGCTACGATAGCCCCCGCCGCTGCAACTGCGAATACTGTTCCTGCTCAACCATTTGCAGCAAGAGAAACCACCACTCAATGGCCTTTTGTACGGTCTTTTGCCACGACAGATCCCGCTGCTACAGCTGCTAGTCCTTTTGCTGTGAGAGATACAACCCTTACCGATACTCAATCTTCCATGCCGGATGGTGGAGCCTGCAATGACGGAAGCAACGACAATGATGACGTCGATTTCTCCCCCGCAATGGACTCCTCAGATGAAGATACTATTGCTGAGAGAGGAACCACTACTCGAATGGGAGAAAGCACTATGCGCACTAACGTCGTTGCTATATCCACAGTAACTGTGGGAGAAACCGCCGTCACCACTGATCAATCTCCCAAGGATGATGACATCATAGTAACTGTGGGAGAAACCACCGTCACCACTGATCAATCTTCCAAGGATGATGACATCGTTGATGTCTCTGCCACATTTGATTCAGCAGATGACGATGAGCAAGAGCACTCTACACAAGCAACTCCTGCACCAAGGAGAAAAAGGCCCCATTCTGGACGAGGGACGCCCGCAAGAAATCTGAAAAGGAAGTTGCGTGAGGCACAACGAGCTGGCGATGAAGCGAGGAAGCATACTTTGTTGAAAGCATGGGAAGACGATATGGCTGCACTCCAGTCGGAAGGAAAAAGAATGCATCATCACACAGAGAAGGACCTCATGTCCACATTTATCCCCAAGATTGTTGGTCATTTTTTTTTGAACGGAGGGGAGGTGGCGAAGTATCTTGTTCAGTGGAACAAGTCCGAGCACGATTTGAACAGCGACAGGAGTTGCTTTTCATGGGTTACCCATGAAGATTTTCTCTTCCCTGCTTTAGCACGCAAGTATCTTGAGGAAAATGTCAAAGATCTTGGCTCTGCATGGATGAAAAAATGTGACGAACGGGAGAACTGCTTAACATTACTCAACACAAGTAGCATCGACGCTGATGAGTATGAGTCGCAAGTTGAAATCGACTTCTGCTGTTATCTGTGCAAATGCCCGTGGGCTCATCCAATGAAGAATACTCTTCGAAGTTGTGAGAATGGCCTGAAATTTCATCGTGGATGTTGTCACGGTTATCAAGATATTGTTGCGTTAGAATCCTTTGTCTCGCCTGTCGGGGAGGTCATCGGAAAACTTTTTGACGGTGACAATGATGAGGAAACAAATTGTGTGGGAGAGTCGGGTAATCATCTGGTTGAGCGAACTGACAGTATTTTGGAGGTGTCCGATGGGGACTGTTCCATGTATTCACGGTGTCTTCTTGACCGTAAGGCAATGAGAGATGTGGTGGTCTTGTGTCTAAATGCTGGCGTAGGAAGTGCTACTGTATCGTTGAAAGCTCTCGGGATAAGTATTGGCAAGATTATACATGTTGACGCTGACCGAGTAGCGCAACATGTTTATCGCTCTCATCATGATGTTCGATATGGAGAAACAGAGACTGATGACGGAATAGAGCATGTGGTCGGTCTGTATGAGAACTTTCATGATGTGGCTGATGATGCAGAGAATTTCGTGTTGCTCAATGGACCTATCGGTGAGTTGGATCCTTTGCTTGTTCACATTGAATACATCATGAATAGGTAATACATCTCTATGCATGCTATTCCACAGACATAATCATCTGCTTGAGTGCACACGAGGAATCAAAAGACGACAACATTCAATTTGTCTCCAACTTTTTGGCACTTATGGATGACATAGAGAGGTTCAACAGGCAACACCACCAGGTTGATCACCTTTTCTATCTCTTCGAGGTCCCATCTGGTATCAAGGATGACTTGCCCCCACACAAAATGTCCCTTTGTGTATCTGACCATAACATATTGTTATGTAACTGGCCTATCTTGTTCGAAAATTTCTCTCCGGCGGCAGGATCGCTGCAAGATAATGTCTTCAAATCAGGTAATTAGTTTGTATGATTGAATTTAGTCCATCATGTGTCTGCACTCTCACGACCTTGACTTTGACAATAGTGAGCAAACTCTTTGATTCCCTGAGAGAAGCGCTGTTTGCTGGCCCTTTTGATAAAATGTGGAGGGATGTAATCCATCCCAAATATTGGACATTTCTTGGCATGGGACCAGGGGGGTATGATTTGAAACTACAGAAGAAAGAACTTGACCTCAAAGCATTTTTGTTAAGACTTACAAGTCCCAGCAGCTCTGATCTCTTATCTGCTGTCGATTATTCTAATCATCTGTTGGCAGCAACCCCGTCGGTTTCATTGCTTATCAAGCTTTTACATCCAATGAAAAGTATATTCAATGACAAGCAATACGGGCAGGGTTATGATGAGCTCATCCCTGAAAGAGGCATCAAATGTGAGCATGGCAGAACCAGTGGTGGTAATGATTCTTCTGCTGTTAAATCGGATGAGGATTGGGAGATAGCTACCTACGATGAAGCGGCTCTCTTTGATGAAGTAGATAAATCAATTGCATTGTAACCAAAGGTTCAGCGTTGAGTATTCAATTTTTACTGATAGGATTATCCTCTATTGAAAAGAAAACATCTTCATTTTGAAGTAAGCACTTCAACAACGGATATTCGCCATCGTCATCGAAATCATTCATGGAGTTGATGTCCCATTCCAAGGAGGCCACTAAGGCTCGATGAGCATCAGAGAACGCACGCTGAACCTGAAATATTCTGAAGGCATTCCTTCCAACATTATTTCCCAAGTTCAATGGGTCCTCCACCCAAATAGGATCAAATTTTCCTGATGGGAACTGCTGCTGCTTCTGTGATTTGTTGGTGTATGAGTCTTGGAAGCCAAGTTGTCGATGAAATCGATTTTGCTTTAGTGGTAAATTACGCATCGTCATGTCAGGGAACTGGTTTTGATGTGGGGTATTCCACCCTTGAGAATCTTGAAAATTACCATGTGCACCCTGAGAACGGAAAAAGTACTGCCTCGTTCGAACGCTTATGCCAGTGCTGCGGGGATCGAATTCGTTTCCATAAAAGTCAAGGAGACTGCAATGTATGATTGAAGAAAGTCAGCGATTCGTCCAAATAGTGTGGCAGCTATTTAAATATCTTATACTTACCCCATGAGGAGCGACCCACAGTCGTTCCATATAGGCACTTGCTCTTGGCAGTATTTTGCTACCATGAGGAAGAGACAGTACGACGACAGGCCACCAGTATATGCAGTCAACAATCCTCTGTCGAGCAGGAATTGCTTTAATACCAAAACCAGCGGTCGAACCATTGGCATTTCCTATTCATCGAGTTGAAAGATGGGTGAAAGTTAGAAATCAAAAATCAGTTGAAACTTGAATATTATCATCACCCCCATACCTCTAAAATGTGTTGGATCATCGTCAGAGCCTCTAATCCATGGTGCTCCTTCGCATCGAAACTCAAATCTAATTGCACCACACGAGAACGAACGTCTTTAGTGGAGACTTTGATTACTGGGACCGCCGTTCGTTCGATGACCTTAATTGACCGTTGATCTGGATTACGAAACCAACATGTGTTAGAGTTCGGTAGGGAAGGAACTTGACAGTACAGAAGGTTGCGGCAGACTTCCACACTTACCTATCCACGATTCAGTCTTGAGCTTTCTCGCTAAAACTTTTTGGTTTGTCTCGTTAATTGCATTTCGACCTTCCAAATCACCTGGTGCCGTTGCTGGAGCATTTTTGTGAACAGCAGGAAGGCATATAACGAAGTCCATATCCGACGAAGGTAGACACAGGTTCGTAACGTGTGACCCGTACATCTTGATTTGTGCTCGTGGCCAGAGCGCCTTCAAAATAAATCAAATTACATTAGGCTACATCGCATAACAGATGAATTAAAAGATGCCACGATTGCTACTTACCTTCACTGTCTTCGTAATTGCTTCGACAGCCCTTAAGCGACGGCCTTCTGCCTTCTTCAACTGTGATCTTAGTGAATTCATGTAATGAGAGATGTCGACGCTCAACCGAGACTTGACACCATGAAGAGGTACCGGTCCAAAGAAAGAATCATGGTGATGAAAACGGTTAAATGTGAATGAGTCCTGACCAAGATTTCTCTCCATCGATGTATCTGAATCAGCGTACGTGCCACATCCTGAAGTACGATATCCAACGCTATGAACGCTATCTCCCCTAGCGTGCCATGAGTTTTGATTTTCAGCAAAAGCAACAACGCTCGGATGAAAATCTGTGCCATCTTCACTCACTGCCGAATAAGCTCCGTGAATACCTACATCACTCATAGCCACAATCGATTGAGTGGAGAACTGATTTGGTAGGCTCTTAGGTGCAGGCCAATGTTGAGCATTGAAAAAAGATGAGGGGGCTGCTTCCTGTGCGAATAACGTTGAATGGTAAAGAAGAGTGCAAGTTCTTGATGCCAAAAGGTTCATGAGTTTGGCGTTCTCAGCACCAAGTGTAAGACACATATCTCTGTATAGGTTTCTCTCTTCTTTCAAAGACGAAAACTCCTCTTTAGGTGTAGAATGCACTGATGATATCGTTGTTCCATCTTTCGTCATTGAATCCTCAGTTTGCGCACTTGGCATGACGTTGCAATGACTTGCGTCGTCATCACCATCAAGACCGTTTTCACTTTTCGCACACGCTACTGCTAAATGAAGCACTCTGTTTAAGATGGGCTCACTGTTTAGCAAATTCATTTCAGGAGCCTGTGCATAATGAGCTGTCTGGATCGATCTTGCACTGCTTCTTGTTGTCTTGATACTCCTTGTCAGAGCGGGGATCGAATCGTCACGATGCTTTTGTCGCTTTCCATCAAATGAATTCAGACTTGGTGGTTTCCTAGGGACATGCTGTGCAACAACATTTCGATAGCTTAAAAGCGCATCAATTTGTCGATGGCCAGTAATATTATGTTCATCGCTTTCCTCTTGCCATGGTTTGCGGCACTCGCTGATACTACGGAGATCATCGCGCGACAAACTGGGTCTCAGCGATTTTGAAGCTACATTGCCTTGAACAGGTGGCTTCGGACTAAAACCACGCTGCAAATCAGCCTGCTCAAGTAATTCAACCCTCAATTTTCCCAAGTCGGCAAGGGAAACAAGAATCGGTGACAGTTGAGGTGGAGGAGTTGGCGGTGCAAAGGGAGTGGGAGACATCTCCATGTCATGACTCAACTCGGAAACGACGTTGGTGACAGCAGGTTTGTCTCCGTCGTCGGATAGCGTATATCCGATGACATCATCGGTTGAATCAAAGGCTGATCGTTTCTGATCAGGTGCGTCATTTTGCACCGCAATGCTCTTGAAATGGAAAGACTTAATTACGTCAATCGGGGAACGAGTTTCATCACATTCGACGAACTGTGGTGGAAGAAATTCGTTGGTAATGTTACGGGCAACACCTCCCACCTCATCTCCTAATGATGGAACAGATGCAGCACTTGATGTTGCAATGGATGCTGCAGTGGACGATGCAAAATTCGATTGTTGACGTTCAGAGTTTGAAGTAGCTTGGTTGTCCTTGAGGAGATCTGTAAATATACTTGATTCATTTTGTTTTGGGCGAGCAACACTATTCCAGCTATCAAGGGCCCCTGACAGGCAGAGCGGGACGCCATCAAAAATAGATGTTTCGGAATGGCTTGCCTGAGGAATCAAAAGAGTATCTGACGACGGCCAGAGATTATCGTTCATAGACAGGACGTGTGCCGGCTGATTCATTTTGACTGGATACATTGGCGGCTTTTTGTCAGCAGTTGAGCCGGTACCTGTTGATGCGCTTCTCTTACGTAGCGGAGACTTCCCGGTTTGTCTGCCGGAACGTGATGCCCATAGTTGTCGTGATCGGACCTGAGACTGGCAGTTGTTACTGTCGCTACTGGCTCTTTGCAAGAAAGTCATGGCCGCATCGACACGAGCTCCTACTCTGTTGGACATCAATGCAGTCGTAGCGATTTCAATGTCGTCAGCGCTAAGTGATTTGTCGATTGATTGACACTGAGTTTCCTTCCCTGAATGATCTTCACCAGGCTTCACAGATATCGCATCATTAAAGTCATTGAAATCATCGTTCTCCAAGCCAAGCCTTGTTATAGCATTTTGGATTACTTCATGAATAATGTTGAGTATGACCATTTTAACGCCGTTCTGCTCACTATTTTGCGGTGGGTAGTTCAGTTGGTCCATATTAGACGTATCAGAATGAGGTGCAGATGACCTGCTTGGATGGAGAATGAGTTCAACGCGTGGTTCCTCTTCCTCGGAGATTTTTTCATCGTCACTCTGTTCAACTTTCTTCTCTAACTCTAAAACGACTTGATTTGAATTGCAATTTCGTTTAGTCTTCTGCCTCTTCTTCTTCTTGGCTTTTGGTTTGACAAGCACGTCGATTGGTGGTGGTATTGATTGCATCAATGATCGCTCAGCTTCGCGTGCCAGCCCCTCGTGTAAATAGTCCAGAACTCTCAATTTCAATTCGCTGAGTGGCGTGATCCAGTCGAGCAAAGGGGTGAGCATTAATGCTTTCGGTTGGCGCTTCGTCTTTGAATGCTTGCTACCCTGATCACACCACAGAAGAAACTGATAAAGATGTGATGCATGAATTGGGTCCGATGACGTATGCTGGCTGTCCAGAAAACTCATGATTTGTTTCAGTTCATCCGTCACAGCAGCACAAATAGCAGAGCATAGCACCCGGTCAACAGCATCCATGCTCAAACTGTTTATGGATTGCAAGAGGCTGCTTTTCTCCGTCCCTTCTAGTGAACTTGCCTCTGTGTCATGAAGCGTATAGTATGCATCCCAAAGAGATGCCTCGAACCTGCTTGACAAGTACATGGGGAGCGAAAACCACTGCTGTGTTGGATCAAACCAAGGAGCCATGTATTGGTGCTTTGGCTCCCCGTATACTGACAAAAATTTGCCTCGAGAAGATATGCGCAGAGTGTCGAGTATTATTTGTTTCTGCTGTCGCTCATTCATTGTTGATACATCACCGGCGCAGAGTGTGCACCTGAACGTTGCGCCTTCTTCCCCGGCTCCGATTGATTTATCCGCAATCAAAGCCGTCCAGCTAAGTAGTGATCTATCTGCCTGTTGTTGATCGATGGTGGTGCCCCTACCTAAATATGTTCCATCGTCGAGCTTCCCCAGATATGTCTCAACAGCAAAACTCGAGGAAGCGGGTGAATCTTCCGATGCATTCATGTTTTTGGCCATACAACTTAGTGACTCAAATGCCTTCTCAATTTCATCAACTTCGTTAAATGTTTGCAGCAGTGATGCCGTGGAACGTTTCACCCCCGCTTGGGCGAGTAAGTTCAGTAATTCGGATGGCATGCTGCTATTATTTGCTCCCACTGAAGAAGAAGCAGTGGATGGATTCTCACTATAATATTTGTTCAGCCCACGAGATTTATGTGTTGTCATTTTGCTAGGTAAATCATCGTTCCTCGCAACCGTATCGACGACCCATCGAAATAAAGGGGGAGATTCCAAACTGGCTTTGGTTTGCCTACGCCACTCGAAATAACAATTTTCCGCTCCATTGATACCACGTAGAGCATCTGAATTTCTGTCAGGATATTGGCGTGATAACATGGTCATCAAGAGGTCGAATTCATGGGAGCTGGAAATTCCATTGCGTGTTGGTGAACGATGATGACTGCCGTGGCTGTGCTTCTGCTGCTTTACTTCTGGTCGTCGTAACTGTCGTCGACAGGGACGAGATTCACTGGCATTCGCACTTGAGCTACCTGAATCAGACTGGAATGTAAATTCCAAAGCATCCAACAGTGATTGATACGTTAAATTATTTACCCATTGTTTCATCCCCCGTAGGGTTTCTCCATGCTTGTCTTTGTCGTTTTGTGGATGTCTCATGATGATGTACTAATGAGAACAAGTCCCTGGCAATGGGTTGTTACTTGCTGCTGGATTTGTGATTCGTGGTGTCGTTTTGAATATAGCAGCAGATAAATAGTCTGCTCTTTAGTAATTAAGAGGGGGAGCAATCCTTCGACAGGAATAGAGATACTACGAGAGAGCCAAAAGCAACGGAAGATTCACCATCGTCGTGCATGAGATAGGTATTATGAAATGAGACGTAGATAGGTAAGGTAGGTACGATACGTGAATGGGCGATTTACATCGCTAAAACCGACACATCATCTGAACACACCAACACCACACATCATGCACCCTGCACCGCCGCCGACAAAGGTTATTTTTTATCGTCACTGGTATCATCAACTTCTCCATGGCGCGACGATTGCTCGTATTATCAACGGCAGTTTTCTCCATCGCATCTCATTCTATCGCTGGGTTGTCCTATGGCTTTGGATTTCCAGACGCGCCCGTCGTCGAAAAAACTGTCAATAATGATTATGTCATCTCGTCGTCTGCATCGTCTCAACGTCGTCGTCGCTTCCTCCAATCGGCAGCTGCCATCGCCGTGGCGTCGATGACGGGCGATGATGAATCATTTTCAAATGTCATTACACCCTCATCGGCATATGCTGCAGAGGAAACCTTAAACCCAGCAGTGGGATCGGCAACGGCAACACTACAGACAGCGGTAGTACCAGCCATGAAGCGCTTCGTAGACAACGCCAATCCATCCTACTTTGTTATTGACGTACCACAACGATTTTTCACTATACGACGATCGGCCAAGGGGGATTTGCCGGATGCACAAACTGGTCAGGGTAGACGAGGCGGGACGATTTTTACTGCCGGGGACATGTCCAAGGCGGAAGTTGTTGCGGTGGAAAGGTGAGGGCTGTTCTTTTTTCTGATTCATTTGTCTCTCAACTGTGCAAGGCATTCCATATTCTGCGGTAATGATGTTGTCGGCTCTGTATCTAGATTTCCAGTACGCAATTTGCTCGAAGAGGAGGGGTATGAAGCTTCCGGAGATTTATCAACATTCTCCTCCATCGGTGATCCCATCGCCATCGCAAACCTTCTGCTACGACGGCGTGAAAAAGATAAACCGGGAACACAAAATACTGCCGTGCTGAATCGGGATAGTGTCCAACTTTCTCAGGATGGTCGAACATTAACATTCACATTACGGCAAGAAATTAACGTCCAAAAGCCTGAACTACTACTGGAAGAGATGGGGGTGTCGGAATTATTCCGCACGACGCTGGCCAAGGCGACGTTGGCATCGGGGGATGGTCAATTGATGGCGGTCTATGCGAGTGCATTGGATCAGGATTTGGCCGGGCCGGATGGTGTGGCTTTGAGAATGACGGTGGATTCCTTCCTGGCTACGGATCAGTCTGTGAAGTGATTTTCTAGCTTGATACGGTGTCTCTGTCTGGTTGATCATAAATAAATCTGCACCTTCTCCTCAGATATGTGAGCTTCAGAGAAGGTGAAAAACGACTTTGACACAGTCATTCGAACTCCAAATTTTTTGGCAGATAAAATACTATTCTAAATTGTTTGATAGCAAGAAGTAAGGTTATATGCACAGCATGCTTAATATGCACTGCATGCTTATTTCTGATCACTAACCTCTATCAATGTTGGTCCTTCATTCTCTCTTGTCAGATGATAACAAAAAATAAGCCACTATCAATTCAGTTCAAAATGAAACCTTTGTTGAATTTCCATTTTTTCATGTACTTGTTGGGTAAGAATGGCTGGCATAGTAGTACCAAGAACTCTGGATTGTTCAGGTATCTAAAACAAATAATCAATGGTGTGGCAAACATCGAGGATTGTGGGAGTGCCAGTGGTGTTTATGGTGGGTGCGACAGGTTGAAAGGCGCAACGGAGAGGGAGGGTTGCATTATTTCTTTTACCAAGGCATATCACCTCCATACATCATACATCATCAATTGGTGATGAGAGATGTAGATAAGTTTTGTGTTAGGCCTTGTCCAAAGGCCAAAAAATTGCCCATTTTCTTGCTTTTTGCTCCGAAATGTACTGTCTGTTGTCCCTGTGTTTATTCTTGTCCATAGGCATAATTAATTTTGATTTGGATCCACTGAATCGTACCTGCTGACCCACCGACCTTTTGACTCCAAGAGGTGCCACAGCCGATGACAACCACCACCCACGCCTCTCATTTATTATGCCAGCAGCATAGACAGTCTCAAGCAGTTGTTGTTCAGACTGTTGCACGTGCAGTAGCATATCACTTCATTACAAAGGGAACATGTGGTGAGAGGACTGCTGGCACCAGCCATAAACTATGCACTCGTAAATCTGTTCCCGATGTCTATCTGGGGCTAGGACCAGTGTATTTCCGTTGGGCATATTGAATGGAATACACCTCATTCTTGCATCTTCACACTAAACTGAAGGATGGGATTGTTGCCACAAGGCTAAAAATGGTATCGTATAAACATAAGGGAGGGAGAAAGGGTGGCAGGTTTAAACTGCTGCCCTTACCTAATGGTGCAGTATCAACATCAATCGTATCAGCATGTGCTATACAATATTTCAGTTGGGGGTCCCCATATGACTCAATGTCATTGTATGGAGTATCACATATGCTAGTGTTTAACAGCATGTGGCAGGTTGTTGAGGCAACTAACAATTGCAAAGAATTCCATA
>JALLBB010000149.1:0-22144 GCA_036939735.1 Discostella stelligera | reverse complement strand
CCTCTTCTTCGGCGGCGGGGTGATGGGTGGCGACGGCGGTTGGCGATGATGATGATGTTTCCTCTGCTTGGCAGGTCATCGTGACAATTGGATGATTGTGCCGGCGGCGGCGAATGCCAACAATCAAAAAATATTGGATATTCTTGGCGTTAGTTTTCAATATATTAATAATATTAGCCTCATTGGAGCAAGCTCTGAAGAAGTCGAAGATGATGTTGTTTGGTTTGTGGAAGAGTGAAAGGTGATGGCCGGAGATGGCCGGCCAGCTCAAATTGCAAGTACCCAGTACCGGTTGCTGTTGTGGTGGTGTTAATTATTCTGTTGGTCAGAAATCAAGATAAAATCAACCAAGAGATAACAATTCTTCGGACACAAGATGCTACTGTAGTTTGTGACGGGTATCCAGTACTCATGGCGAATGACGACTTGCTTGCAGTTTTTTGTCGGTAGCGACTACTCAATACAGCCCAAAAGACACCTATCCTTCTGACGTTTCGTCGAAGCTCCTGAATCATTTGCAAAATCGCGGAAGCAAACGTCTTGCGGAAGGGGTGGTTTTTTGATTGATGTTCGTAGGTACTATTATTAGTGATGAAGAAGAGACAGCGAGAGATGCATTCCAACGCCAACGGTAGTAGCCGGCCGGCGCGCCCACTTGAATCCAACTTGCCGCCAAGCATGCAAGTGTGTACTAATAGGTGTGCATTGTGTATGCAAGCACCACCTATCTCAGAGAAATGGTAGTGTGTCACCCCAGCACTCACCAACTCGTCTCAAAATGTCACTCAATACCAAAAGATTAACTTGATAGAGTTTGTCAGCATATTCAACCGTCCCCCACGACCCCAACAAAGGATAGGGATAAACAATGGACCAAACCTTCGATCAAATTGAAACGCCACTTGTCGTTGCATCGCCCATGGCACAACAACAACAGCAGCAGACGGACAAAGAACAGTGGCAGCAGCAACAACAGCAGCAGCAGCAGCAGCAGACGGACGCACAACAACCCCACGCAGCCTCCAAAAAATCATCGTCGTCAAGGAGGGGTAGCGGTCCACAGCTCAATGTCTTCAACCTCCTCAATCTACTCGGATATCTCACCTCTCTCATCATATCCTACCTAGGTGGAGTTGCCGGCTGGTTCGGCGGCATGTCCAACGCCGAGCTAAGCCTAAAGTACCAAACGCTCATTACGCCCAGCGCTACCTACTTTGGATACATTTGGGCACTCATATTCCTATTCGAGGGATTATTCGCCGTATCTCAATTATTGCCCAAGTTTCGCAATCACATCTTGGTTCAAGAAGGGATCGGCTTCACATTCGCCCTGGCGTGCGTTGCGCAAACGACGTGGGCTGTAACCTTCGGGTACGAATTGATGATGGCGGCATTCTTGGCCATGGCGGCATTGCTCTTGTTTTTGCTCACTCTGTTACGAAGACAATGGACCATCGTGGCCGATGAAGTGGAGAAGATACAAACATTGATCGCCACGGGGGAAATCGATACCGAGGAGGATGTTGCGGCGGAGGACGTCACGGCCCGACCGCCCCGTCTTCCGTACTGGTTGTTGCGCTTTCCATTCGCAGCGCACGCTGCGTGGATTGCTCCGGCAACGCCGCTCATGTTATGCGTGTTACTTGTGCAGTTGGATCTGGATTCCAACTACGAGTTGTGGGTGGGTGTCATAAGCTTGCCGCTACTATTTGGCTGTTGCATGGGATTATTGTTGCGGGAAGAGGCAGGGGCTCCATCGTACGTATTTCCGGGCGTGGTGGCCTACGCGTGTGCGGGCATTTCGTGGGAGTTGTACGCACCATCCAATGCCATTCTGTCTCGGCATGACGAGGCGAGCATATCTCTCATGAAGAATCTGACTGGATTTTGCGCGGCTTGTCTCATGGTAGTGATAGTGTCCCGATGCATGGCCTTGTTCGTTCGAGATCAGTGCACGAAACGAAAGAATAAGGGGGAGGTCGTGGAGATCGATGGAGTGGTGTATCCCTATCTAAAGGCGTAGGGTAGAGTCCTCCGGTCGGTCGATTAAGGGTGGTCGGTTTTGGCGGCTTTATCATTATGAGGATTAGGAGAGTTAGACAAATTGCAGGTTGTAATGTTTTCAGAATTTACTGAGTGAAAATATAAGATGGTATTTAGTCCCAGGCTCAATGCGTGTTTTAGGGCAGTCACAACGGGGGTTGCATGTTGCATCCACTGTGTCAACGGAAAAGCCTTAAGAGCAGTAGGTGCAAAAAACACAAAACAGCGTCAAGAAGTTGATGTTGTTTGTACGTTCCAATACGACTTCTCACTCGAAACTCGAAAACTGCCAAGATGGCGGTTCCTCCATCTGTTGAGAAAGAGAAATCAACGTCGAAGAGGGTTTGTGAACAACTGGTTTCTTTGTCGTGGCGAGTAGCCTCTTTTCAATCTTCCTAATCTTTCTCTTGGAACGTGAGTTTTTTACTCGGTTGTCGAGTTCGACCTGAGTGTCCTCAGTTTGTTCCTTGAAGTCAGGTATATCTAGGGATGCTATGGCGTGGGTGGACAGCAAACCGAATCGCTTGCTCTGCCCAATCTCACCACTGGGAATAGGAAGTGGACGATCTCCATGAATTTCTCCCGTTTTCCTTCGTTGGAGCGTGTGTTCATGGACCGTTGCGGCCACAGTGGATGAAGGAGACAAATTGTTGCTTAGATGTATGTATTGAATATCGTGTTGTCCATTAGTGTGTTCCAACGACCTTTGCGACAAAGGCGTGTCATGTTCTTGCCCAAAAGACTCCTGGCATATGTCATGTCGGTCGTTCTCATTCTCAGCTTCGTGTGACACGTGTGGATGAACGACTTCCGGCGCACATTGACTGCAAGCAGTACTATAAATTGGACTCGTCGATCGAGTAGCACGTGCGTCCGTCGACGATTGCAGACGTTGTCGCTTGCCGCAATTGATGGGCACTTCATTGTTGCTGCTGAGATTATGAATCCACGTCGTAGCTGCACTCGATGAAACACTAGGTTCCAAAAGATGCACTTTTGGAGACGAATGTCCACTCTGCTCCAGCGTTATTACATTCTGCGGATCGTCATTGGTCAACGTAGCAGTAATGCTTCGTGCCAATACAACTGGATCGAAACATCGGGGGTAAGGCGTTTTTTCATTCAGGACAATTCTAACTATCTGGGGTGGCGATGTCGGGCCATCTTTCTTCTCACCTGCTTCTTTTTCGCAGCAGACTCTACCTCTATCAGTCGGACAGCATATCATGGCTTTCTCAATCGTAGATGCTGTGACGGATATTTCGGCTTGATAGCTGTCAGCAGCAGCATCACTCACTTGAACCTCGTCATCAGGATAATCAATCTTCGTCTCGTCGGTAGCGAAATGATGACAAGCTATAATCTCGAGAGTTGATTCCATCTCAAGAATTGCAGTTTCATTGCCACAGTCAGCTCCCGTCATTTCATAGTCCATCGCACAATCAGAATCAGGTTCGGACTCATGGTTACAAGAAAACTGAGGAGACTGCTGCATGTCAACACCATTCGTTCCGGGCGACGATGACATTCTTTCGATCTCACGATTCGTTCCAACCTCTTTTTGGATCATTTCCCCCGCATTTGTATTGAACGATGGCATCAATTTTTTCGAATGACTGTTGACCCAAGACGGCATTGCGATGGTTGTTGACATCACAGTATTCTTGCAAAACTTCCCATCGGTTTTGTCTTCGATTCCTAGTCGTGGGGATGAACACGAACTTTGAATGCTCGACCCCGACCCAATAGTTCTGATGATATTGGTGAGCGGCAACGATCTGCTGTTCACCCTCTCCTTACTTTGATCAATGTCTCCACGTTCGCCAGAAGATGAGGACTCATCTTCTGGCGAATGAAACAAACGCACACCATTCATCCCATGTTCTTCGAATGTATATCTTGGCATATCATAGCCATACGCATTGCTGATGTTTTGTTTAAGCGATGGGGTTCGAAGACCATCTTCCACTTCTTCTTCCTCCTCCTCTTCATTTTCTTGGACGGTGGTGGGCACAGTGTGCATAACCGCAAATAGACCAACGATGCCACCAAGTACACCTACAAACGATGCAAATGCAATTCGATACCACTCATTATTATTTGGCGTTGTTTTTTCCTCCTTCTCCTCCTCATTTTTCTTCGTCGTCCCCTTGTGCTTGGAAGAATGTTGCGAATGTAAAAATTCGACGGTATCCTCCATTCTCACAGTGTAGATTGGATCCTGATAAATTTGCAGTATCCTATGACTGCTCCTCTTGCTCCCGTTACTATTGCTACTACTACTACTACTATTACTGTAATCATCGCCACCGCGTCTCATACTTGAAGCAGACGTAGATGTAGTAGTAGGAAGCATGACATGCACCAGCTGCCGATCCACAATGATGCGTCGGAGAGGATGTCTAATTTCACCGCTAGAATTGCCGCCATCGACTACAGTATTGTTGGTATTGATGTCATCCTCCAATGGTATGGAAGTGTCGTCCTCCCTCCAAAGGGAAGCCATGACGATTGTCTCTCTCCTCCTCCTCCTCCTCCTCATCATCCTCCTTATTCTTTGACTGTGATAGTCGTCGTCGTCGTCATCGTCCTCAGTATCATTGTCCATGGCATTGGTTGTTTTCCGTCCATTCCCTCCTCCTGTCCAAGCCTCCTCGTCCTTTGCAAGGATCGAATAGGGCACTGGTACTGTGGCCATGAAACACAACATGCTCATGCGATCTGTGCGATGATTATCCTCCTCCTCCTTACCACTCTGCCGAGACGGAAAATGACGATAATTATCATTAGGATTGCAATGCCGAGATGCGTCATCAATGCCACTGCCATCGTTGTCATTGTCATTAAGCGCAAGCATGTCCACAAGTAGTGGGACGATGGACTCCTCTTTCTCCTCCTCGTCGTTACTAACTTCTGAATCAACGCGAATTTCATCAAGGGAAAGGAACCATCGACGATTGTATAGGTAGTCCTTCCACGAGGATGACGAGACTGCTGCCTCTGACACTAGGTCTCTATAATGGATTACGACTTGAATGTCAAAGAGGGCATGACAGTTGACACACAGTACAAAGTTGTTGGAGCTGTCATTGGTGTTGTTGGTATTGAAAGAGTCATTGGTGGTGTTGTCTGTGTTGATGTCGTCGATGATGGAGTGGACCATTCTCTGTCTGCCCTTGCTGATGCTGTCATCTTCGTCGTTCTTCCCCAATAAGGAGTTGTTAACTGATGATGATGACAATGACGCTGGTGCCGTTATCGTTGTTGGCACCACGATACCGAATAATGATGTTAGAATCGCCAATGTTCTCATTACAGTTTTCTGCGTGATTCGGTTCCACGACGACGAACTCGTCATCGCACTACCAACAGCGGTACTCGCAGTAGTCGTCATCCTTCCGTGGTGGAGGCGGCGGCGCATTCTTCCACTTCCACTCTCACCCCCGCCCCGTGGCATTGGCGCTGGCATTGGCGCTGTCGCTACTGTTGGTTGCCGAAAAGCGCATTGGTGGGGCAAGGGGGGCGTACGGCCAAGAAGAAGATGTCCAACAACCCTTCTTCCCAACAATATTATTATCTCTACTACACCTTTCTCTGCGGAATCCAAGATCCAAGTCGACGACACAACAAGAGCGAGAAATTGCTCGATCGAGGCGAGAGCCGGCCGTCACCTGGGTGGTCTGCGTATCGTAGGTCTGCGTCCGTCTGCGGCCATTCTTCGTTCCTTCCCGCCAAAAATAGCAGCTCCCGCCTCCTTTTTTTCCTGGCTCGACTCGACTCGACTGCTTCTTGACGCGGACGACGACCTCCTCGCTCGACGAACAATTTTTTCTTGTGCTCGCTCGATCGACCTCGCCGACCAAAACGAAACCCCCCCCATCCACCCCACCCCCAACAGCAATGAATGTCTGCGTGGGATTATGTCGTAAATAATGCTAAAAGAAATCGGTACTCTCGGAATGGATAGTCGCAGCGCAACAACTATGCAGTCGTCAAAAGATACAAGGAGTAGTAGTATTAGTAGTAGTAGTAGGACCTCCGATTCCCATGATCATCATCATCATCACACCAACACTATTCGGAATTGTCAACCACGAACTCGACAAAAACGACGAAGAAGATGGCAGGAGATCAACCGCCCTATTTCTGCTGTGCGGTCAACACGAAGAAGACTGCCAACAGCAGCACCATCATCATCGCTTCTTGCACTCCTACAAATTACGCTACTACTGACACTACTACTACTACCACTCATCTCCAACCACGTCCTCGTCATCTCGGAGGCGGCGGCGGCAGCGGCCTCCACCACCAATCTCTATTCGATTCTCAACATTCCCAAATCGGCATCCCAATCGGATATTAAACGAGCCTACCGAAAGGCGGCATTAAAGTACCATCCCGATAAGGTCCCACCCGCGGAACGAACCAAGGCAGAACATAAATTTAAAGAAATTGCCAAGGCCTACGAATGGTTGTCCGACGAGAAGAAACGAAAATTGTACGATGCCTATGGGGATAAAAGTTTGGATGCCAATTTTAATCCATTGTTTCATAATTATGATAATAATTCAGGAAATGCTGCTGCTGGTGGGGGTGGCACTCGAACATTTCATTTTGGAAATTCTGCCGCTGCTGCTGCTGCTGCTGGTGGCGGAGGATTTCCGGGTGGTGGTGGTGGATTTGGTTTCGGTAGTGGTGGCATGTTCGGGGGAGGGACTGGAATGGGTAATGACTTTGCGCATCCTGCAGTCGACTTGAACGAATTATTGCGTCACATGATGGGTAGTAGTAGTGGAATGCCCATGGGCGAAACAATGAGTTCAAGGATGGATCGCGAATGGCATCAATACCAACAACAGCAGCATCAGCAACAAGACGGGCAACAACAACAACAACAACAACAACAACGACGACAACACCCACGCCACCAGCATCCACAACACGAGCAATACATCAAACCAGTTTACTGCAGCCTCGAAGACCTCAGTCGGGGTTGTCACAAGAAATTAAAAGTGTCGTACCACGGTCGCGACAAGGTATATCATGTACGAATTCAACCAGGTTGGACGGAGGGTACCAAAATAAAATATCCATCGTCTCCTCGTTCTTCTTCCTCCGTAGTAGAAGACGATGTGGAATATCATGATCATGATTATTTTCCACCCATTGCCTTTGTGGTGCGAGAGAAGAAACATCCCTACTTGAAACACGATACCGTGACTGGGGATTTAGTTTGGAAGTGTAAATTAACGTCACGTCAGGCGGACCGGGGAGCGAAATTGAAATTACCATTGCCAGATGGTAGCCTATTGGAGATTGAATCAAAGAGAGGTACGAGATCGGGAGAGCAAATGAGAGTCTCGGGACGGGGGATGTTGAAGTCAGAAGGGGGTGGTGTTGGGAGTGGTCCGAAGACGAAGAAGAGGAAGGGCGATGTCATCATTGAATTTGTAGTCGAGTGACAATAACATCATAATGATATTATGGCAGTGCTAAATAATAGTAATTGGTGATAATCTTCTCCGTGAGAACTGTACGAGCGACAATTACTTCTTGTCCCACAGTCTCGAGTTACTTGTGTCTACAGTATTTGCTGTTGTTGTTGCTTCCACCTACTACCTCGCCAATGGGAAATACTAATTGTCATGTATTGTGTGTGTGCGTGCGCGTGCATGCTTTCCTTCCACACCCTAATGATCAAAAAATAACCGTATCCAACATGGTACCCAAACATTGAATAATATTCGCACTCATCAAATCCCCCACACAAATTTCCAAATGTTTCTTTGGATCAATCTTCCCCACATTTTCCACTAAAATCTCTTCGCTCGTCTTTCCCTCCTCTTGTACGATCCTGTCGTTGTAATCTTCGGTCAATTTCAACATTTTATCGACGATACTTTCATTCGTCTGTTGATGATCCTCGAATCGCGACAGGGTCAATCCAGACGTCCAATTGGATTTATGCAAATTCATCAGCATTTGTTCTTCCAATTCATTCTTGCGATAGTCGATCACGATGGAGTAATAATGTCGATTCAATCCGTGAATCAGCGCCTGAATGGATGGTTTGTTCAAGTGTCCAATGTTCGACGTGGTCTGTCGTGGCTCCTGTCCCAGCATCATGAGCTGCGGGTTGATGAGTCGAAAGCAGTCGATGACCACCTTGCCCTTGACGCTCTGGATGGGATCTACGACCAGTGCCACGGCGCGGGAATTGAGTGCCTCGAAGGAGCTCTGGGTATTAATGTCCGTGGAACTGAGCCAGCATCCGAATCCAGGATGAGAGTGATACCATCCCACGACCATCTCGCCCCGCCCGGTCTGCTGGAGCATATCCAGCATCTTCGTTTGAAATACGGGATCCACGGCCTCGACGCTGACCGATGTTCCGCTCTGGGGCATGGCGAATACGTCCACGCAGTTGATGGTGTAATCGTCGACGAATTGCCCGAGCATCAATCCCATGACTTCCATGGGCACGCCGGCCCGGCCGTGCTTCAGCATTTTGAGCAGGGCCAGGGAGCTGACGTGGACTTTTTCGGAACAGTCCGGCGTGGGCGAGTCGGAGGGCGGACCGCCCATCATGCCGCCGCCCCCCGGCATGCCGCGCATGAGCTGTTGGAGACGTTCCATTGCGGAGGTTGGTCGGGTAAATAGAATATTCGAAGCAAAGAAGTGTTATTTTATCAATATCAAGATGAAATGAAAAGAGGGGAAAAGGGGGGGACGAACGGCGCGGAGGCAGAGAGAAGCGGGCCACCCCCCGAGTCTTGCGCCCGAAGAAATCTTGTCCACGTGGATCCTGAGACAAAAACCCCGAATATTCTTTTTGCCATGGCCTCCTCCCACCAAGCAGCCACCACCTCCTACGGTGGCGGCGGAAGCGGCAGCAACAGCGTCACCGACGTCCTTGACAGAGTCATTGGACTATCCAGGGACAACAACAATTCCGAAACTAACAATGACGCATTCATCGCCTCGGACAAGTGGCGCGGCGTCAAACAAGGGTACGTCTTTCGCACATCGCCAGAGTTCGGGACCGGCTATCACCTTGATGACATCACGACCCATCCACATCAGCAGCGGGAGCAGCTGCTGCATCCAAAGAGTGGCATTAGTATCATCGGCAATGGAGAAGCATCGGGAAGGGAGACCAAACGCGCTCGATTCGACACCTCGCGCGACATCACTCACGCCATACCCGCTCGTCCATCATCCAAACTACTACTGCTGCACAACGACAATGAACAAGAAAGAGGACGCGCCACGACTACCGGGGAGGAACTTCTGGCACAAGCTGAGGCATCTCTACTATCCTCTCAACAACAACAACAACAACAACCTTTCTCATCCCCCAACACCAAATTACTCGAACTGACCACTCGCGGTATACAATCTGCCGCGGCGAGTCTCGAAAAAACCAAACAGCGCAACTCGTTACTACGCGCCCAGCACGAACGCGAACCGGAAAAATACATGATGGAAGAATTGGCATTGCACGACGAGATTATGAACTTTAGAAACGCCGCCGTGGATCTTTCATGCTATGAAGCCATGGTACGGTGCGGCGTTATTACCGATAGCTTTTTGGAGCTGATGAACCACGACAATGTCGATGTGGCCTTGTGCGTGGTGAGCGTCATGGTGGAACTGTTGGACCCGGACCTAATGTTGTCGCAAGAGGATGCTCCTGCTGACGGAATTGGCGAGGAGGAGGATGGCAACGGGACGACAATCGACCCGATGGAGAAGGCACGGAAGAACATGGCGCTACTGGCAAATTCGTTCGTAAATGGCGGGGGTGTAGAACTAGTATCGTCCAATCTTGGTAGATTGGACGAAAGTGTGGAGGAGGAGGCCAAGGGCGTGGAAGATATATTGACACTGGTGGAAACGTTACTCGATTTAGATCGAATGGGTGTGCTGTTGACAAGCAATGACAAAAAAAATAACAACAACGGTAACGACGATGAAGACAACGACGACTCTCGTTCATCCTCGATCGTAATGTGTATTTGCCAACAGACCACGTTCTTGTCGTGGTTGTTTCAACGAATAGAGAATTCGAATTCGTCGGACAACGAAACAGATTCGGCCGCCACTGCTGCTGCCCCTAACTCGCCAGCGGTGTTGAAATTGCATGCATCGGAAGTACTATCGGCGATCCTTCAGCACGAGGATTATTCGATGCATCGTTGCGGGGAAAAAATAGCGGCATTGCCCAAGTATACCTCGGTATTTCATGACACAACCGAGGATAAAGTGGAGAGGGATACGCAACAACCACCGAAAAACAATTCCACTACAATCGATGGTATGGAAATCCTTCTTTTGGCAATAGCCGAATACCGAAAGTCGGATCCGCAAATTGAAGTGGAATGTGAATTTCTCGAGAATATTTTTGATGCGCTTGCCGCATCATTGTTACGAGAGGAGAATGTCACGGATTTCGTCGAGGCCGAGGGCATAGAATTGATGTTACGATGTTTGCGTCAGAATGTTCACGCCGGGGGTGGAGCATTGAAGGTGTTGAATTTTGCATTATCGGCTTCGTCGGCACTAGATGAGGCGAGCAATCCGAAGGGAGAGGTCAATGCCTACAGGAAGGCATGTGAAACCTTCGTTCATGCGGGCGGACTCAAGATTATCTTTCCCTTGTACATGGGTCGCAAGTCGGCAATTCCTTGCCCAGCCGCGTGTAGTGACGGTGGTAGCGATCTCGCGAAGCGAATCAACAAGAATGGTAGTGGTGGTGGTGCCGCGGTCGTTAGTAAGCGTGCCAAGAGGGCAGCACAGGCAAGGAAACAGTGGTTGGTGGAAGTGGAGCAGAATACAATACACATCGTATATGCATTAACGAGGCACATTGCCAAGGAATCACAGTATGATGCTCACGCGCGATTACTGGTGAAGTTTTTGGAGGAAGATTGTGTATGTTCTTCATTCTGTGGTTATTTTGCACTTTTTGGTCATCATCTGGATCTTACCTCCTGCATTCATCATTGCTCGGCTGTTCTTCAGGAGAAATGTGACCGAACGATTGAGTTATGTCTAAAGTATGATGAGAAGGCTCGCATTGCCGAATATCAGTACTTTCGAAGCGACGAAGCCGAGGAGGCAGAGAAACTGGGGATCAATGTTGAAACTGCTGCACTTGGGGCGAAGCTGAGAGGTGGCGGCGACATGTTCCACCGCACTTGCGCAATATTGTCATTTGCTTGCGTCGGGTCCAAACGTTGTCATGCGCATTCGTTGGATCAGGTCAATTTACAAGGATCTGGTATCGGTGGTGAGTCCTTTATCTTGTTAGCATCAATGCATCTTCTAATCGCCATGCGTCACAAATAATCATTTTACATGGGGCACATTATTTCACAGTTATTAAAGACGGTCTAATTGAGTTTGCTTCATTGCTCAGAGATGGCCACCAGAAGTCACAGATAGAGCATTACATAACATCAATTTAACGCGACAGCAATAATTTATCAACAACAGATGTGTTCGTTTACGGCGAAGTGCCGGCCTGTGCCGGCTGACGGCAGCGGCTGTCACGGAACGACCCGTTACCCCCTTTTTTTCTGCTTCTCTACATAGGAATTCGTAGTCCTTCCACCAGTCTTAGTTTTCGGCACACGCGAGGAATCTTGTCGAATCTGGATCACGTTGTTCACCCTTCGTTGTTCTTTCTTGTTCTCCACCTATGGTACTCCGCTTTGCCTTTTGCCTCGCACCGCAGTTACTAATACTATCATCTCTTTGCTATTATTGATACATAGAGCTGTCTCATTGCATTATTAGTAATTCTTCTCTAGAGGAGAAAGCTCGCCTCTTCTCGGGTCGTGGCTAGGGTCGGTGGAAAGTTGGCCTCCAGTCTATCGCCATCACTGGAGGGGTTGTAGTGTCATCTCATCGAACTCTTTGTCGTAACACAGGCCGCAATTGACGCATCGATCCGTCGATGGCCTGGGTCATGGAACCGAAGGACATTGATGTGAAAGAAGGAGGGTATGCTCTATATTCACAATCTCCTTCTCCTCCTTTGGAAATCGATGTAAGTTTGGCTTGCCATGACAACGCACAGTAAAACAATTAATCTTAATACTCTCTTCCTCTATTGCAATCGTTATTTGCAGCTTATCAGTCAGCACGGCGTAGATACTTCATACCATCCGAACTGGCCACAACAACTCAATAATCAGTACGCGCATAACCCCGTATACTTTCAAGATCAGATGCAGTACGCGACCCCTTGGCAGATGCCAGCAACAGGTCACGGACACGTTCCTCCCGAGACTCAACATTATGGGTATTTTGCGTCTGGATATTCGCAGTCTTTTCCTCACCATGACTTGAATAATACAATGTACCCTAACCATCAGCTACCCAGTAGTATCCAAAACTATCATCATCATCCGAGTTGGAATTCTCTCGTTTCTAGTACTGGGTCAATTGGGTCTGTTGGGTCGTCGGGCTACAGTGGCATCCGAAGAAGATCCTCCAAGAAGCAAGTGAAGAAGAAACACAATGATTTCGTGAGCTCGGTGGAAACTCGTTATGATGGAGACACGCTTCTCACAATGAAGGGTAAGTTCTAGCTTTCTGTGCGATCACTTACATGGTCTCTAATCACTGAGTCGCTAACCCTGGTGCGCAAAAGGTCAAATTGTTAGCATCGCAAAGGATCAAGAAGGTTCTCGGTTCATCCAGCAGCGTCTCGAATCTGCTGTTCGTGATGAAATACAATTGGTCTTTGACGAAGCCATCGATGCGATTGAAGGTAAGTAGAGTGCGACGGGGTGCAGTTGAGTTTATAACACGGTTCCTTTTCCCTCACACCCGCCATTATTTATTCTCTCATTCAACAGATCTATGGAACGACGTTTATGGTAACTTCATCCTACAGAGGCTCCTTGAGTACGGAACGGACGAAATGAAGGAAAGCATCGCAAATCGGCTTGCATCAGACTCGCTCACGCTGTCAACAAGGGTCTATGGATGGTGAGTTCAGACACACATGCCGGTTACGAATGTTATCATGCTTGTTTTTACATACCGACACTCATTCTAATCTTTCTATTTTTCTCAAGTCGAGTCATCCAAAAAGCTCTTGATGAGCTCAGCAATAGAGACGTTGCCAACTTAATTTCAACGTTTCACGGCAATGCAATGGTCTGTCTCAATGACCACAATGGTACGACATTTACAGTAGGCAACGGCAAATTTCTCTCTAGAGGAAAAACTGATACTATCACCACTTTATTATTTCTTCCACATCACACCAGGCAATCATGTTATTCAGAAATCCATATCAATTCTTTTCAACATGGCGAAAGAAGCGCGACAAAACGGAGAAGATGAAATGTGCTCCTTCTACCTAGATAGCCTTGATCCTATCATTGATGAAATCATTGCATCAGTCGAAGAGCTGTCACGACATCCGTATGGCTGTCGAGCTGTGCAGCGGATGGTGGAGCATTGCATTGAGCCTCAGAGGACGAAGATTCTTGACAGCATTATAGTTTGTCAACAGAACCTTTTGAGTCACACCTACGGTAATTACGTGGTTCAGAAGGTGTTGGCATTTGGTCGTTCTTCCGATAAAGATACCATATTCAGGGATATCATTTCAAATAACAACTTCATTTTGTTTTCGAAGCAAAAACAGGCGAGTAATGTGGTGGAGGCTATGCTGAGACTTGGCAATGCCAATCAACGTTATGAGATTGTTCGAGCCATGATGAATGTAAGTTTCCGTGTCAAGTAACTATGTTTTCCATTAGCGGAGTCTTCTACAACTTCTAACCTCTCTCTCGTATTTTTATCCAGTGTTTTATCGTAAATCAGAATAACGAAACAGAAAGTTGTGTGATATCACTGGCCAAAGACCCCTACGCGAATTACGTCGTGAATACTGCATTAAAAGTTCTAGAGAGAGGCCAGCAACGAGACGAACTTTTCCTCATGCTTCAATCAAAGATGGATGAACTGGTAAGCACTTCTTAAAATGCAAAAATACATGTCAGAATGATATACGCTCAACCGTAGATTTATTTGTGCACCACCAGGAGATGATTCCGTTTGCGAAACAGATTGTTGCAACGATCAGGACGAAATAAAAAAGTAGATGAATGGTTTTAGTAAGCCGCGACGAGATTTACGACACGGCATAGATGAAAACCTAACCAAGAATCCAATTAATACTTCAATATTTTTCTCATCATGAGTTTCGTCACCGTTATTTCGCTGGCGAAAGGAGATTTATCCAACGCAATTTTTGTGCACGTCGGATCGATAAAATGACTTTGGTATCCGCACTTACGGAATAAATTGTATGCCTTGGTATTGCCACTTTCAACCTGTGTAAAAACTTCATCATACCCACATAGCGCAAGATGGAGAACTGCATCTTCGCAAGCCTGTATGAGAGCGATCCCCACTCCGCACTTCCGATATCCCTCCTTGACGCACAAGTTCTCGATGAAAGGACGATGGCGTGCTGTTCTCCTTCGTTCTCGTTCGCTTATTGTTGATGGCCGCTGAGAAGTGTCGATTCTCTCTTCGATGACCTCACAACATCCGATAATCTCTTCAATGAGGTGGATGTTAGAGATCGTTGGCTCTAATGGTCATGAAAACATTGATGCATACCACATATATCGCTTCTTACCATCTTCTGATTCCCCGGCGGAAATCACTGTTGCCACAAATATGAATCTGAAATACTGATCCGAAGACAGGTATATTTCCTTTGATTTCGGAGAAGAGAAGGAACAATCAGCCGAATCTGCACAGCCACCTACCAATATTAAATATTTTATGGACAGCGCGAAAATCTCACCAAGAGCTGAGCCTTTTGCAGCACTGCCAATTGAACATCTCTCCATTTTCTTGACGCAAGCAAAAACAAACGTAATTGACAACAACATATATGATGATATTATATTGTGAAATGGAATGAGAAAGATGATGGCGATGAAACAAATCACACATTACAAAACTGCACCTCGAAATGATCGAGCTGTTTCCTACTTCTTCTCCAGTCTTGTCAGTATTTTGGTTGTAAAATGTATCAATGCAGAATTTGCTAAAACGTTCGAGCTCTTTCATATCCGTAAGTGCCACCTGCCGTATCATCACCTGGGCAGTGCTTCCAACAACGATTGACGATGGTGTGCATTGTCGAAGTGGGATCGTTCCTTCTCCATCTTCGTCTCCCGTCGAGCGTCGCGACAATGAAGAAATGATGATGACAGGCCGACGCCAGCACAACGACGACGGCGAAGAAGAGTTTGCACCGAGGATGGAGCTCAAAGGTACTACCAGCCACGCATCGGTGAATGACAGAACCAGCGCCAACATCAGCAGAGTTGCGCAGTGGCCCAACATGAAACAAAGCAGTACTTTCTGTTGACAGGCAGCATAGATGACGATAGTACTACAAATAATGAATAAAAAAACAGGGAAGAGAAAATGAGTTTTGATAGTGGAAGAATGAGTAGAGAAGCTATGATCTAAGATGTGCCAATGGAATGATCCTGAGAGGCTATGAAACGAGTGGCCATCCTGTTCATTACCTCTAAAGGCTATCCTATCGAGGTTTTCCTCTTCTTCAGATAAATCTACAGTTCAAAGTTGTAAACCACCAAATTAAAATGACTCGCTACCACCACTACTAAACTCTTATACTAGACAAACGACATTAATATCCCGCCGCCATATCCACCGGAGCCGCCACCGCCGCGGCAGCCTGAGCCTGCTGCGCCGCCAAAATCGCCGCCTGGTGCTCTCGTGCGGCCTGTTCCTGAAGCAAACTCTCCGTGCTCACCTCCTCCTTCGGTTCCAAAATGGTCACCACATCATCCAACGGGATCTTGGGTCCATTGATCCCCTTGGGATCGTGCGGCAGCATGATGGAAACCTTGATTCCGATCATCCCCTGCCGCATGGCCACGTGGCGCACGGCGACGTCGGTGTAGACCTGTCCGGCATGCCCCGTCTTGATCATGTACCCGTCCCCGAATTTCATGGCCTTGGCGCGCTGTCCCCGCAGTTTCCCCGACACGATGACCTCGCACCCCTTCGCGCTGGCCTCCATGACGAAGCGAACGACGCCGTAGCACGCCCTTCGGACGGCGAGACCGGCCAGCAGCTTGAACTTGAGCGACTCGGCCTGGGCCTGGGCGCACAGTCCGCGGTTCTGGACGCGCTCGGCGTACAGCTCCACGGCGCCGTCGGCGAAATCGAATCGCTTCTGGACCACGCTGGTCAGCTCGCGGATGCGTTGGCCCTTCTCGCCCAAGACGTTTTGCGTCTTGGTGGCGCGGATGATCACCTCGGTGCGGTGGGGCGTGGTGCGGACTTCGACGCCGGCGTATCCGTCCTCGGCGAGCTCGCGCGTGAGGAGCTCGTTGAGCTCGGCGTGGAAGACGCCGTCGGCGACGAACTTGCGCTTGGTGGACATTTTGGAGCGGGAGGCCATCATCTTTGAAATAATAATTGCGGTTCGTAGGGAAGAGACGTGAAATACTGGAGAAATGACTGAACTCTAATTGAACTCTATTGGATCATTTCGATGATTTGCCTTTCTTTTCAAACGGACGGTGATGATACTGCGAATTGATTTCTGGGGGGCAGGATGCCGAGCGAGCAGCGCCGCCAGCCCCCCAAGTAACGGGGTAACCGGTAGACCACAAATCGAGACTCCCGATAGCTCCCGATTACCACGTGATATGAAATAAGCAGAAAATTGCGGGAAAAGATCTTCCGACTTCCCGGCGGGAAAAGACTTCAACGGTAGTACCATAGCTATCTCTAGAGGTACCTGTACTTACCTAATCTACTAGGTATTTTCTTTCATTCATTTCAACCGAACTCGAACATTCAATCCACCGTGTCCACCCACCTTCTTGCAACAAAGAACTCATCGCCTATTACTATATTTGATCATGGCAGTCATTCCACTCTGGCTGGCCGCCACCCTCGCAGCCGCATCCGGCATAATTCTCTCGCCACGCGTCATCGACTACAATCTCTTCTTCATGAAATTCTTTCGAAATCTCTCCCGCTCCAAGGCCCGAGCGCGTTTGCACAATAACAAATTCGCCATGATACCCGTCATGCTCGGGATAGAACAACCGCTAAAGATTAAAGACGATTTCGATGCCGAGAATGTAATGACCATCACGCGCGAAATGTTGGAAGAAATGGATGGATACGATGGAGCACCGTTGTATCTGTCCATTAAGGGACGAGTCTACGATGTATCGGCGGGGCATAAATTCTACGGAGAAGGGAAAGAATATCATGAATGGGTGGGAAGGGATGCGTCGCGTAGTTTTGGTACGGGATGTCGAGGAGGTGTGGATAAATTGGGTGTGGAGTGTCTGTCGGAATCGCTAGAGGGGTTGACGGAAGCGGTGAGTAGTAACAGGAGTTATGGTAGTGGTATCTCTACTTGGATGAATATTCTCGTGCCTCTCGTACTTATCGAAACTCGTTCTCCCTCGTCCAATTCTCATACGCTCACCGTACTAATAATTTCTATTTTGATCAGGAATTAAGAGAGATCGATCGATGGGTGGAGCTGTACGAAACACATGACAAATACACATTTGTGGGACATTTGGTGGATGATCCAGTGAATGATATATTGGAACAAGAAGAAGTTGTCGAGGACAAGGATAGCAACATGGAAACGAGGGATGGAGTTGAAAATAATGAAGCAAGTGATGAAATAAATAGTGAGGAGATGAATCAAGCAGAATCATTGTCCGAGGAGGTGGTCGAAAGCTGAGGAGAAGGTGTAATAGTAGGACACAATTGGAGCTGCATCGAACACCTGCAGAGAATGATTTGCTCTACAAAACTGTTGTGGTCTCTTCCCCGCAGAGAATATGAAGTCCAATTACCAGTAATTCGAGATTTATCTTAAATCATCACCCAACATCATAGCAACGCTCCCTACTAACGGCCTTAATCTATTACCTTCTCCATTAATATTTTCCTCTTGGTACTTCGCCAATCGGGTAAATCCTTAGTATCATTGCCGTAGAGTAATGGAATGGATGCAGCCCCACTTCTACTGCTGCTACTACTACTACTCCTACCTCCCATGAGTGGATCCGCATTCTTATCCTTTTCTCCCAACGTTCCATTTTCATTGTACATAATCTCAATTCCTTCTATGCGATTGATATTATCGTCTGCGTCTGTTGTGGATTGCTTCCACTTGGTTAATACTCTACTTTTAGAAATGGATGGAATACCACCAACACCAATACTTTTTGCCGAGGATGGTGGTGGTGGTGGTGGCGGTGGTACATTGGTAATTCTTCGGAATTCGCTACTAAAGACGGATTTTCCATCATTGCTCACATCCGAGGATCGTTTCGTTACCTTAATTTCTTTCGAGCTTCCATTGGAATAGGAAAGTGACAAGACGTTGGGGTTGGTGGGTGTCCACGTTACCGATTGAATAGATGGAAGCAAAGGTTTGGTGGTGGAGTATAGCCGATGTAACTCCTCGGACAGGGCAGCATAATACGATTGTTCGTTGAATGCTCTGTCTGCAATCGCCGGAACATTGTTGTTTCTTGGGTTATTCTCCTGATTTTCAGTGAAGCTCTTTCCGGCATCGTATGGAATAAATCTCATTTTTGATACGATTGTAACTGGTAGAGTTACACCATTTGATTTTAGATCATTCCAGAAATTATCATCCGAGGTTGATATAACCGAAGTGACTTTCCAACTACCAAGGAAGTAGGAAGGGTAGTAAATATCCGGTGGACCTAGACCGGGGATAGTTTTAGATGTGAGTAGGCGTATAGCCTCTGCGGGAGTCTCCGCTGCATTCGCCAAAGCGATGTTCGTCGAAGGTAGTAGAAGTGTGCAAGGAGTAGCAAGGAGAAAGACGAGGCTGCGTCGAAGAGCCGAGGAAGATGATTCCTCCTCCTCATCATCATCATCATCATCGGTACTACTACCATCACCCTCGTGATTAGGCAGCCTTTGATCGACAGCAAGAAGTAGAGGTGGTAGCGCTAGCACCCGCGTCGACTTCTCTGTCGCTGGTACAAAGCAATGGCAGTGAGGCAAGAGACGAGTGCCGACAAGTACTAATAAGAGAGATGAGAGCGCCGACATCATGAAAGTGATGTTGGCTGTGACGGGGACGAGAAGTGGTAATGGACATTGCGGACATCGCCCGCACTTTCACCACTCACCACCTGTTGTACTGTACGTTAGTATGGTAGTTAAAACTCAGGTATCACGAAGTACCTTCTTGTAGTACCAACCAATACATTTTATCATAAACTAGCACAAATCATTGCAGTTACACATTTGTTTGCCCTTCATCATTAAATTGGTAGGTTTCAAAGTTAGGCATGAGAGTGATCATTTTCCTTGTTCTTTTGACTGCCCGTTATTGTACTAACCACATAAAAGCTATGTTTTGTTTCAGAGAAAATTTGCTTGTTTTTCTCTACTATTGCATTGAACATGTCATCTGATCATTTTACAAACCCTCTAAAAAGGTGTAAATGAAAAAGTATAATTTTGATTCATTGATATTCAAAACCCCTGCACACAATGCTCAATAACTCCATTGGCAATGACTTTTGACAGTTCTGCCCAGTATGAGAGTAACAGCCAGAGAGCCTCCCAAAACTATCCTTGACTTTCAGCTCAAAAAAACACCTTTATCATTCAAACAACAAATTCAAAGTTTCAATATGAATACTGGTCTCAATTTACAATGATATGAAAACCAGTTTTAAGCTTGTACATACAATGAATGTGACACAGCAGTTCAAAGTAAATTATTTAGGTCATTGAATCCATAGCATACCTCTCCTTCCATTATTGTTATTTGGGATGCAGTTTGAGTGTAAAAAGAAACAGATGGGACAGGTGGAGAGGTGGGGTCATGAGCATCCCCTCTCAACTCGTCATGTCCAATAATTGCACGAAGAGGATGGTAACTCCACCGCATTATTTGTACCCCCCATCATCAACCTACCCAGCACACACTAATATCTAGCTTGTCAGCCGGACCCTGTCCACCTTTTTCATATCCATCGGATTGATAAGATTGTGCAACTTAATGGACATCTCCATAAAGTACTCGATACCATGTCGCAAACTCTTCTTGCTGAAATGTTCTGGGTCGGCCTTCTTCGTTAACGTAAAGGCATACTTTCCATTCATATTACGAAAAGTCAATCGACATCCGGTATCTGCCTTGTGCAGGCGGGCATTGAATTGACCAACCATACTGGATATGATTTGCGTCGAATTTTTACGATGCATTTTGTACCAAGTTTGGACCATGATTTTATCCGAACCGACCCCACTGGGAACCTCGAGGTGGAAGAGCAGACCAAGGTAGGAAAAGGAGGTGGCATCCATGCTGTCCAGTGGAGGGATGACAATAGATGACGATGATGATGATGACGACCCAGAGGGCAAATCCTTGATAAAGGCATGCACAGCTTCTCGTAAAGAATTGAACCTTTCCTCAACATACGAATTCGATTGAGGTTTCCTCTTGGTATGATGGCGAGTAGCAGCATTGCTTCCTACACCACCGCCGCCACCCTCATCCGATTTCGAGCGTCGCTTGTCACTTACATTGGAAATATTGGCAGCCTTGGGAGCCGGCTGGTGCTGATGCTGAACTCTCGTTGCCGGTTTACTGGAATTGGGTCGTCGCCATTCGCCACCGCTATTTTTAGAATCCGTATCATGATCGACGGTCCTACTCCGTCCTCTGGAATCTCTCGTCTGCTGTTGGTGGATATTCGTGGTAGGCACATTGGTATCATGTCCATCGTCGCTATTCGAACCGCATTCATCCGTGGTACTGCATTCGCCATTACTATCATCGAATCCGTTATTATAATTATAGTTAACATCATTGACCTTTTGGTTGTCGTTGTTGCTGTTGTTGTTGGTGGTGGCAACCCTCGAAGGATTACGAATTCTGTGTTTAATGGTGAAATCACCAGCGCGAGCACCAGATGTCTCTTGACGAGATGTCGCGGGGCAGCTTCGTCCTCGATCTCGATGGATCTTTTTGGCCTTACCCCACTGTTTCACATGCACCTTTCCTTTGGGTAGTGGATTTGTTTTGAATCTGACAGCTGTCTTGGGGGTGTCGTTGTTGTTGTTGTTGTTGTTGTCAACAGTCAGATCAGGATGTTGTTGTTGTTGTCCTGCATGAAGTTGAGGATCCGAATAATTATTACTATTATTATTCCCCTTGCCTGGCGCAGCCCCCGGCGTTGGAGCCGTCTTCTGCGTTGGATTTGCCGTTCCAGAACAATTTTTTTCACCGACGGTTATGGGCGGCATCGCGGCGAATGGAGGAGGCTGCATTGCCGCCCTGGCCAATTTTGCATCATACTCTCTCCTGGCGGTTAAGTACTCCCCATCCAATAAAAAACTCTTTGCATCCATGACATCGTGCAACATCTGTGCAACCAACTCTGCATCCTCGGGCGATTGGCCCGGCGGCTGCTTGTCAGGATGGAGAGTGAACATGAGTTTCTTAAAAGCCTTGGAGATCTCATCGTCCGTGGCGCCATATTTGAGATCGAGGAGTTCGTAGGGGTTTTGGAGTGGGTCACCCTTGCGAGAGAAGAAGGGCATGTTTGGAATTGAATATAATTGAAGATGGTAGTGATATGTTGTTGTGGAAAGAACAGAACGAAAGATATTATTTATCCGGTGCTCGTTATCAGTCGCTGGATATCATGCGATGATGATAACATAACACATAACTGACATGGAGATCTGTTCAAGTTGTTTATTCTCGTCATCACCCAAGCTGGCTGCTGCATGCAGCTCCCGAGCAGCCCGCCGCCCGCCGGCCAGCCTGGCTCTCCAAAACGACGAGAAAAACGAGAAAAAGAGTGGAACAGAACAGCCCAGTCAATCCCGACCTGCTCCGGATACTTCGTACAAGCTAAAAACTAGTTCGCAGGCCAGGATTTTTGCAAGTTTAGGCTGTGATTTTGTTCGAACCTAAACCTACTTAACTCGCAAACATTTACCTGTCTCCAAAAAAAGACGGTTCGGGGGAAGTTAGGTTGTG
>JALLBB010000148.1:0-22031 GCA_036939735.1 Discostella stelligera | reverse complement strand
CACACTCTCCGCCCGCCTACCAATCGGCGTAGATTGAAATGCCCTGCACATGCAGTGGCGGTCATGGTAGTACCCCTCTTTGGCACCATGATCGTCGTACCTTGCTACAGAATTCATATGTAGAAATAATTTGTGAGATGTGTTGAGAAGTGGTAGGAGAGTTTTTTTGCAGCTGCATTCAATTATTTCATTATTAGCAAATTTGCAATCACTATATTGAAATGACCAATTGGTTAACAGGATGCAAAACAGGAGTACAGCTAGCCAGAATGCTAACAAAGAGGATAGTAAAGGAAGCAATTGATGGGGGGTTGATCTCTGAGTACTACTAATTATTAGGCTCTAGAGAATATCCAAGACGCTAGTGTTTGCTAGTAAGCTCACCCTCATTTCTCACAATCGTGTTTAGCTCATGAAATAGGCACAGCCACTTTCTTCACATTATTTCCTTTGTCTTCCAAATATTGTACTTGCTCCCTTCACCATCTTTGGCCTTTCCCTTCCAGGCTCAAGTCAGGTATGGCTGTATTAGACCGTAGTGACTCAAATGTAGTCTTGAATCTGTCTTACTGAAGTTTTGGCTACTTGTATTTTCACTTCTGGTGAAAACCTTGCACGCATTTAAATTTGCCATTGCTTCATCGGCTGTCTCAGTTCCAACTTTCCCACCAATACTGCTACTGCCAATATGGTAATATGCACAGTCTAGCATACCCTTGCAGCCATCAAGCTACTGCTTCTCCGGCTCTTACGCAGTTCCTGCAAATCTTTCAATTTTGTCAAGAACTCAGTGCACACATTTTGAGATTTGATTTACCTGGTCTCCAATAAAATCTAAATTGTGATTGTGCTTCTCTACATAACAACCATTGCAGTCTCATATCCACCAATTTCAGTTGTTTGGTTTGAACTCTGCTATTTAACACTCCTTCTGCTGTCAAGTTGACAGTTTGGATCGGCGTAGATGGTTGAGGGTGCCTCATCTTGTGCAATATGTTTCATATATACAATGCTTCTTTCATGTTTAAAACCCAATTCTGCTTCTGCTGCTGATGACATGACCCTTTTAATGATTTGTGCAATTGTTAATATTGCTCCATTATTCAGTGGGCGGGTTAAATTGGTAGAGAGGAAGAAGTTCCCCCCTTCCCGACTTTGCACCTGCTTTTCATTTAGATATGATCTGGCATCGCTGTGGACTGCTGATACCATGATGCTTACATTGTAAGTCAATACTGCATCTTCTTGGCTTGCACAGTAATCTAATAATTGTCTTGCTTGTTCCATAGTAAGTTGCATAGGTTTAGCCTGCTGAGCTGCTATTGCTCTCAATGCAACCAATATTGTTGGATCGACAGCCCTTGCATAACAAAACAAAGTCCTGGTCACCACCTGAATAAACTTTTGCCCCACTTTGTCCAACAGGGGGCTTTCATCAGCCTTCTCCACATATTGTGCTTTTGCTCCATAGATAGGAATGGTGTGTGGGTGGGGGGAATTTTGGGGTTGCGATGGTGTTGGATGTTGAAAATTCTCTAACACCTTTTGAATGAATCGTGGCATTGACAAATGCACCCATCTTGCTTGTAGTCCCAATCTAAGGTGAGTCCAATGCGTCGAACCCGTCCAATCACTTGTGATTTCATAGAACATCTCTAATGCTTTGATCAATGATTTGTGTCGTCCATGATAATGTACTTCACTCCAAAATCATTCACTACCACTACCAATGTGAAAGTTGTTTGTCGAGTTGGATGTGTCCATAGTCCATGTATGATCTTGCTTTGAGAGTAACCAAATTCCGCTAACCACTTTTCTAACAGTTCTTGTGCTAGGATCCCTGCTTGAGGTAAGCCGTACATTCCTTTTCTGATTTCAATGTACACATATCCATTGTTATCTACCTCTTCCCTGAGCTTGTACTCCTTGATCACTTCTTCAGGGATGTCATCAGTCATCAGTGTGTATCCTAGCGGACTCATATCACACCATCAGCATATTGAGGTAGAAATAGTGAATGTTCCAGCTCAAGTATTTTGCTCCTTGAGTGGAGATAACTCTGTTCAGATGGGTCCTTCCCAAAAGTAAGTCTGCTGTTGGCGTTCGGACATCGTCTGGATAATTAACTTTGTCACCTCTGACTGCTAACCGTGTTCGATACCTCTCTGCTTTGTTTGGTTTCTCTTTGCAAAGGAATTTTACATATGTGACATCCTTCAGCCAATTGACTGGATTTTCATGCTTGTGGATAAACTAGATTGATTTGCCCTCCAATTCCTTGTGCTAACTGCCCAAATGTGTTTGCCAATGATGGACTCCATATTTTGTATGTTTTGGAGTTCTTCATTAAAGGTTGGTAAGTCATTGCTTTTCCCTTCTCATCCAATATTGCAAGATTTGCTGACTCTGTTGCCCTGGTTGATTGATTTCCATTTGTTCTTCTGTTTGTCAGTACTTGGATTGTCTGCTAAATTTGGATTTATTCTTGTGCTCTGGTATTGCCAGCCGGCCCTGTTCATAGTGGCCTGTTGATTATGGCTGTGGCGACTCTTGGCATTTGGGTTGGCAATGGAGTTGGTGCATCGTCCACCCTTGATGCTGTTGCAACCACCCTTGGTTCTGCATCTGGTTCTGGTGCAATGTCCTGAAAAGTTACCTTCTTCTTTACCAGGAAAATGGCGTCCAAGCATTTACGTGCTGCCATTTGCTCTTTGCCACATGAGTTCTTTTTATTTAGCAATGCTTGTTTTACATTGCCCAATGCTTTCACCACTTTGTCTTTGTGCTTTGTGTGTTAGCAATGGATTGGTTCTATATCAACACTAGAAGAAAACCATGTCTGAAATGCTCTCGCTGTGTGTCCTTTTGATGAAGACATTATGCCATCTGTAGTGACCATTGGATGCTTTTAGGTACCACCCGTTGAGTGCATGCTCCACTCAGGTAGTCTTCTGTTGGGGCTTACATCTGACATGTACTTTGCACTGCAAAACCCATTGGTGCTAATGGCATTTGAAATTTTCCATTGAGATATTCATATGCAGATACATTTGGATTGGCTTTGGCTTGGCACAACATGTTTAATGTCATAACAGTCTGTGGTATTAATCTATTTCACAGAGGCATTTGATATGATTCATCTACTCCTGACAATACTGCATCAAAATGATTTTTGAATGTTTGGATTGCCCGTTCTGCAAGGTTGCGCCGGTGAGTATTAGGTGGTACTAGCTGCATTGCACATTTTTTCTTCGTATATTTCAGTGTCAAGTATATGCATTTGTTGTTTTATTGCTGTCGTTGAGTGGTTCCACGTCAATGTAATTACTGTCAACTTCAAAAAGTACCATCACTAGACAATTTCCTTGATTTGATATGATTTGCCACTTTTTAACGTCCAAAACCTTGGTGTAGAATCCTGATGCACCCCCCTTCTTTGCGCCATAGTATTTGTCAATCATGCCTTTGCGTAATCCAAACTCACTGAAATGGTTGGTGGGGATTTGAGGAATCAATTCAATGTACTTACTGTGAAAAAGTTTCTTACATCAGTGAGTCCACACGTTCCCGAATCACATGTCAATGTTTCTGCCTCAATCATATACACAAACTCAACAGCCGAACAATTCTGGGAGAAAATCTGAGCCCGGTCCATGAAATAATGACGACGCTCGTTCAGGCTAAATTGATCGGATGAGTAGTCGTTGAGGTCTTCCAACCCCTCCCCCATTTCTTCTTGATCCTCCTCCCGCTCATTATTGTTGTTGTCAAAGAAATTTAGGAGTGTGTCATCACTCATATGATTAGCGATTTCAGTGATGCCGTCATCATCATTACTACTTTCACTTTTGTTGCAGGGGAAGTTGGTGTCGTGCGTGATCTGACTTTCCACATTTTCATGGATTACCAAGAGAAATCTCGCTCCCTCTGTTGTAGAAGTGCCAGGAGACAGGAGACTGTGAGACTCTGCAACTAGCTATGACAGTGTGTCGTTTGTCTTCTCCGATGATGTAACACTCTGCTTGTCAACAGACTTTGCTTTCTTGCCGTGGCAAGGCGAAGTCTGAATGGGAGTGGCCCATTCCGCAGTAACAACTACTCCGTCTGCACGAGCAGCAATTTTGTCTGTACGAGCGGCAAGTCTTGCGGCATGTGTGCTTCCGCGGCCTTCTTTGCCAAGCCCGGACGTTGCTTGCTATTGTCGGTGGTTGTCCGGGGCATGATGATTATGTTGCTAGAATAATAGAGAGGAGAGAGGCCGTGATGGGTTGCCTCCCGCCAAATCTCTATCCCATGTGGCGCGCTCTATGGTGTTCTTCGTGCAGCAGGAGCAGCACGAAAGATGAGTTTGGCGGGAAACCCGCGACAACATAATATTCGCTGCATTGCCTCGTTGCATTGGCATCGTCAAATGCTATAGTGCTAGCGAATGGCATATTGTGAATTCATCTTCTTCGATCTAAGGAAACAGAGAGAGGGAGAGACGGATACAAGGCGGGGGATAATTACTTTTGTTGTGCCGACCCATTCCATTTCTTGAATATTTCGAGCGAATGGCAAACAGCAGTATTACAATTCGACGGCGAGGCGATGCCATCATCCATCCACCGCGCGCGCGTCAACGATACAGCAGCATTATCCTCCGGAAACTGAGCTTGCTTGTCTTACTCATCCTTGCCGGTGGATTCTACATACTCTTCTTCCAATTCCTTCTCAAGGATGCTCACATCGCAACTAGCATACCAACAACATCATCCTTTGTCTTGACTACCAACAGTAACAGCGAAAACAACAGCAGCGTCAATATCAACAGCAACGAATCTTCTCTAATGACTGATCCAGCGCCAAAAGAAATACCTGTCATTGCACACGCTATTTCTTTCATCAAATGCGCCAAGGGCTCGAGCGTCACAGGATTCTTGGATGCTGCCGCAATACTGCGGCATTCGATCCATAAACACTCGATTCATCATCATTCCATTATTTCATCACAACTTCACAATTCTTCCAGAATTTCGCAACATCATCACCCTCATCTTTCTACATCATCTACTAGAACTACAATATCACGGTATTCCTACCAAATGTATGCCATTGTGCACACCTCCTGTGCCGAGCATGCCTCAGTGCTTTCGCAATTGGGATACACAATTTTGGTCAAGGATCATCCAGTAAAGAAAGAAGATATAAAAGGCGAATGGTTACGGAATCATATTGAATCCGAAAATTGCTGTGGTAGTGCCGAGTTTATCAAATTGTATGGTACGTGTTGTTTGAGAGTACACATTTCATCGGTTTGCACTTCATCGCTCATCACTCATTAACTCATCCCTCTTAATCTCAGCATATCAGTTAACCAATCATCCTATTGTGGTGCATTGGGATATGGACGTGGCAGTTCTACAACCCCTGGATGATTTGTACGATGTTATGCTCTATCCAAACTCTCACCCAATCCATTTGGCGGCACGGGAGCGGATCGAGCGTCAACATCCCGAGGAACCGTGGCCAGAGAGAGTAGATGCATTCATGACTCGAGATATCACAAGTGCCAAACCATGGGAGAAGGTAACAGCTGTGCAGGGTGGATTTTTGGTGGCTAGACCAGATACTGGTGAGTGAAAGTGAAGCAGATGATGATTATGATTTTAACATGTGTACAAATCGCTTTTCATGCGTTGCAACGTAAACAAACAGCCGTGTTTGATGCCTACATTGATTTTATCAAGGAGGGCAATTACATTGGTGGGAGAGGTGATGGAAAAGGGTATGTTGGAACACTCTCTACCCTCATGCTTTGCACTCGATTACTATACCAACTCGTTGATCTTTTTCATCTGCGAAACAAAGGTGGTCGGGATTAGGGTACGGTGGTTTCCAAGGAGCCATGGCCTACCAAGGTGTCGTAGCGTACTATTACGATCAGCTCCGACCAAATACTGCTGTGGAATTGAATGTATGTCGATGGAATCAAGTAGCCGCAGACATCTTGTGGCGTGGTCCCGAACGTAAAAACGAATATCATTTGCAATGCAGAGAGTATCCTCGTGTGACCCTACCTGACGGTACCACGCCGGATTATGCGTCCAATACGAAATGCGAAGATTGCAGGAATACGCCCATCGAATTGGTAAAAACAGTTCATTACACTGCGTGCAAAAAACCTTGGGAATGTAAATTGGCTCACCCCCGCGTACCCCGAGATAAGAGCCAGAGTTATCGACTGGAAAATTTAGTAAATGTTACCTACTGTGGACTTCTTGTTCGAGAGTGGTTTGAGTTACGAAGGGAGTTTGAGGTCGAGATGGAAAGAGCATCCAATGGACAGGTGAGACGTCCATCGTTGAGATCTGGCGGATATGAGGAGGATATTTTCCTAGGATACTGCCATCGTAGCGGAGGTTACATCGCCATGAAGGAATTCCCTCCAGACTTTGATATTCGAAGAATGTACGGCATGTGACGGCTGCAGCAAATGAAGTTGAAAGACTTACAATATTACACGAATGTTAAATCATGCTTCTGTGATGTCACGGTGGTTATTTATTGCGTTAAGACTGATGTGAACTCTAAGTTGAACGGAGGAAAGTCTTGTATGCCGGATTGTTCGTCTCCTCAAAATATTTGTACCCAAGTTCCTCCAAAAAGTTGTTCATGCCCTCGCATTCGCGACCCTTATTTTGCTGTATACCAACGAGGACTCTACCAAAATCATCACCGTAATTTCTATAATGGAAGAGCGAGATATTCCACTTCATATCAAGTGAATCCAAGAAGCGTTGCAATGCGCCGGGGGACTTGGAGCAAAGGACAAGATGAGAATGATGGTCACGATAAAAATGATAACGAAGGAAAGATAAATGAACAAACACACACACACACACCTCGGGAAAGTGGAAGCGAAATAACCTCTCGTACGGCGCATTCGATCGACCACCGGCCAAATGTTTCACATGCGTAATCGCCAACTCATCATGTGTCAAATCGGTACACGGAAATCCAGCGCCCGTAAAATCGTCCATCACCTTTTCAAAGTCTCTGTCCACATGCACAAGCGGCTGGAAAGAAACGAATACATTCGCCTCATGCTCTGTCTTGTAGCGGTAAGTCAATGCGGTGACATTTCGCGGCCAAATCTTGGAATACATGGCGCGGAAGGCTCCGGGCGTTTCGGGGATGGTGATCATGAGCGAACGTTCCGAATCGTCGGCGCGTTCTGCGACAATTCTCAGACGATTAAAGTCCATATTGGCACCAGAGGTAATGGCCACGAAGGTTGATCCGGAAATGTTGTTCTCCTCGACGTGTTTCTTCAAGCCCGCAATGGCGAGCGCACCTGCCGGCTCCAGGATGACGCGTCTGCAAAAAGTCGTGCGGCAACACGAACCATTGAGGTAAGCTTTGGATGCGAACGGAAGTAAGTTAGGCACCGTGACACTCACGCATCATTGTACGCCAGCTTGATGGCGTTGCATATCTGATCCGTATCAACTGTCACCATCCCATCCACATACTTTTGACACAATCGAAACGTCTCCGTCCCAACTGTCTTCACCGCGGCCCCGTCGGCGAACAATCCCACCGACGGAAGCGTCACTACATGTCCCGCCTCGAGCGATGCAGTCATACCCGCGGCATCGGCGGCCTCGACGCCGTACACCTTCACGCTTGGTCGAACTTGCTTGACGTAGGATGCGATGCCAGCGAGCATACCGCCTCCACCGCAGCAGACAAATATGGCATCTACCGGATGGCTGACGCACTTTTTAAGAATTTCGATCGCTGTGCAATATTCATTGGGATCGAAACGAATGTGAATATTATATATCCGTGTGGGTGTGTGTCAGAGTACACATGACAAGTCGAGTACGAAAACTTACCAATGGTGCCCTGTCCGGCGATCACGAGCTCGTCGTCAAACGGATGTATCAACGCCAACCCCTCCTCCTTCTCCAATCGCTTCGCCTCTCCCGCCGCCTCGTCGTAATTATTCCCGACGAGTCGCACCTCCACCGTCGATCCCCCGTGGGCTCGAACGGCATTCACCTTGATGGCCGGCGTGGCCAGCGGCATGCAAATGACCGCCCGGCAATCGAGCATCCGCGCCGAAAGCGCGACTCCCTGGGCGTGGTTTCCGGCCGAGCAGGCCACGACGCCCCGGGCGAGGGAGGAGGGCGGCAGCGATGCCATCTTGTTGTACGCGCCGCGGATTTTGAAGGAGAAGACCGGCTGAGTGTCCTCTCGTTTGAGGAGGATGGTGTTGTGGAGTAGCTAATGCGTGTGTCCGTGCGTGCGGAGGAGGAGAAGTAGAAGACGAACAACGAGAGGAGAGGAGTGAATAAGACCAGCACGGGAATGATGATTTGTGGGATTGGATGATGCGATATTGTTGCTCGAAATAAAAGTGCGATATTTGCAGCGAATCGAGCCGATACAAGAGTAATGGAAAATAGGATCCGTTGCATCATTCTGGTGGTCTTGCGAAAAAACGATTCCAATCGCGACTTGCTCTACTGCTTCGGCAAACTCACCTGACTCAAATTCTCTGCATGCTGCAGCTCGGTTTCTACGGCGACATCGTAAACCTTGGCATTGAGTATTTTCCCCAAGTATCCATTGTCGCCCAACGAGGAGGATGTTGAATCACTCATCGCTGCTGCTGTTGTTGTTGTTGTTGTTGTGGATGATGGTGTGGTAGTGGATCTTTCGCATTCATCTTCGTTATGGGCAGCATCCTCCAACGCTACAGTGGATGCGTGTCGTCGCAGGAGCACGTCGTCTTTTGAAAAAGTAGCAGCACGAATTTCGACTCTAGCGGTGCTGGCAGGATGATGATAGGGATGTGCAACAGTGGTGGGTGGGTTGATCGAATGGATATTATTGTGACGATGATGCCATTGCATTCTTCGTTGTTGTCGTGGTAGTAGTAGGAGTTGTTGTTGTTGCGTGGGTTGCAACTGCGCGATCGACGTAGTAGGGTTGTGCCCACTGATGGACTTGGCGAGTAGCAGCATGCTTGATGGAGCCGACAGCCCTGCCATCCTCCCGCGATTCCTCGTGCCTGCGCCGACGCCGACGGTGGCGATGGGCCTTTTCCACATGATCTCTAGTACTCTATTATTAGTACGGCGTGAACAATTCGTAAGTAGTACTACTGCTACCCAGGTGATTTAACGGAATGACTGCCGCTGCCGTTACGGTCGTACTAGTAGTTGTACAGGGTGTGATCAATACTTAGTAGAGAGTGTAAGTAGGTTAGTCCATCGCGGCCGGCGGTAGGCGGTAGGTAGGTGTCATGATCCGCAGGATTAAGGTGTACGAACTACGTAGTAGTGAGATGGTGTTTTGGGTAGCAAGCGTTTTGCGTTTTTTGTGTGAGAAGAAGTATCTATCGTAGTGCGTCACAGAAAAACAACATGAACGGAGCTCAAAAAACCAATGAGAGTTGTTCGAATGCTCAAAAGCCAAGATTGATTGTTCTTCTCGCGCCAACTAAAACAACATGGATTCGATCCGTTGAATATAATTAAGGTGATGCCGATCCCCTCCTTCCTTTTCGGGGCATTCGAGCATTGGTGTGGCGGCTGGCGACAGGCAGATGAAGATGCAATGAATGAGGGGATATTATTTTATCCATGACTTTTTCACCAACAACTTTTCCATTCTATTTCGTTATTGGACACTACCATATCCCCCGCTGTTCCAAAAAGCAAAAAGAAAACACAAATTACAATCTAGTGGCGATGATGTCAGTTGGGGGTGCGTCACTCACAATAATATCCTGAAGTCGTTCTTCTCAGAGGGATTTTCATGTGAAAAAGATACATTTCTTAAACTATTCCATTTGGATTGACATCATGATGTTGTGTTGTCATAATTTTTGTCGAGCGCTCCACAAACGCTGTGACAATCCTCTGCTCCTCCTCACCCACCTCGCCGCCACACCTCTACGAGGAATTAGAATCCAATGAACATTCCACTCAACACTCCCATCTGCCTGAAGGCTCACACGGGAAACAATCTCCAGAATGAATTTTTTTGGGACGTAGGACGTTGCAAGAACCAAAATACTCAAGCCTGGGAGCAAATGATACTCATTCGTACTCCCGACAACAAGATTATCATTCAGTCGCGATGGAATGGTAAAAATCTTCATGTTCAAGAGTCAGGAGTATGTGTCTTTGCCAACCACAACCAAGATTTTTGGAAGAAGTTTGACGTTGAATGCGACTCAGATGGCAAGGTATACTTTATCAGTTGCCACACTGGGAAGGTGATGCAGTGCAATGAAGCAGGATACGCAGTGTGTGATACTAACAATCGTCTTAAATGGGGGGCATGGACAATTATTTATCCAGAAACCACCTCCATTATGACACATTCCCAATTTACCACCATATCATTGACTGCAGCAGCTGGCGCATTGTTGCTACCTGTGGCTGGGGTTGCTGCTGAGGCATTGGTTCCCTTGGCCATGTCCACTTTTGGAACGGTTGCGCTGGGGGTTGGGACGTTTCACGCACCTTTAATTGCTGGTGGATGCGCTGCTACATTGCAATCTGCATCCGCGTCACTTTTGACCGTGAATGCATCGGTTGCGGGAGGGATCGCAGGAGCGTCAGCTGGAGCTGCTTTATCTAATCATTCAGAAGAAGGAAAGGATGAAGGCAAAGGTGAATAAGAATTGAGAAGTGATAGGGAACCGGCACCAACTTCTCGTTGGGCCCTTTGAAGCTCTTTAATGATCTTTGTCTTGTTCATTTGCCTGTCTCAGCATAAAATATGAACCTCTCGGACAGCTAGGGATTAGGAGATCTACTTGTTAAATGTTAATCAAGCCTGATATTACACTTGCGATCATACATGCATACATTTAGTTTGGCCTGTCAGACCTGACAAGATGATGATGTTGTCGATCATTCATTCATCATCCCGCCCGCGTGCCAATAGTCCTGACTTTATCATCAAGGACTCGACTGACCTCGCTCATCCTACACGTGGCTGATTTTCCGGCAGACGACCACCAGTTAACTCGTCCTCAACAATCATGGCCCCGCGGATTCGCCCCCTCGTCCACTCTCGCAGCTACAGATCCAACTTTGCACCATCATCGCTGCTGGTTTGGAGAACTCGACGAAGGCGGAAAATCAGAAATGACTCGAGTCAGGATTTGGAGCAGATATTATTTTTCACCTCGCCGTCACCGACGCGACGATGGATGTGGAGTGGGAGCAGCGGTGGGAAAGGTACTAGTACTAATAATGGTAGTAGCACTCACACGAGCAATGATGCAGCAGAGAGGAGATTAGATCATAGACACTGTGTCGACATGGTCCGAACACGTGACTATGAGGGATACTGTAAGTGAAACAACGAAAATCTAAATTGTTAAAATGCGCAACATTTTGGCACGGCATTTATCCGTGGTTACTTATGCATCATGAGTCTTTCTCACTGCTCTCATTTTTCACATTCACCAACCCGTTTCTGCTCACTTTCAATCATCTGCAAATAGTATGTGGACTATTAATGCCATCCTCCGCGCAAGAGGGATACTTCGCGCTACGAGCGTTCAATGTCGAAATTGCCACAATCAAGGATGCAGCGTCTTCTACCACCTCCTTCTCTCGCCGGCATGGATCGTTTCATAACACCAGCATGGAAGATGGTGTAGGAGACATGGACCCCTCTTTTGCATCGAGGTTACGCATGCGATGGTGGGCAGATGCAATATCAGAAATATTTGATGATATCACAATGGAAGTAGATGATGGGGAGGAGAGCAGCAACGTTCATGATGATGGAATGGGTCCACTACATCCCAATCAACTCACTACTACCGCCACCACACAATCTTCGTCATTGTCATCGTTGAAGCGACTTAGCGGTGGGGGGTTACACAATAATCCCACGTTACGTAGTCTCCGTCGCGCAGTGCACGATCATCAATTGACACATCGTTTTCTACGTAGGATGACGGAGGCACGTGAATTCGATTTAGACGTTGTGCAGTATGATCGATTACGCGATGTGGCGCAGTACGGAGAGGATACCGTGTCCAATATGCTGTATTCGACGTTGGAGTGTGTGGGCGTGAGTTGTGTGCATGTGTGCTCTCCCATTGTACGATGTGGATCTATGATCTAGTGATTTCTACATTGTTACTTCATCCGCTAATCTTAGAGATGTATCCAATACTGGTTTAGGTTCGAGACGAGGCAACGGATGAGGTTGCATCGGATATTGGCGTTAGCCTTGGCATACTCACGGCACTTCGATCCACGGGATTTCGCGCCACACGTGGCGAATGTGCCATTCCCCGTGATTTGACAATAAAGCATACCGTGACGATGGATACATTGTGGAAAGCGTTGAATTCGTCGTTGAATCCAGACAGCAATCCTACTGCAACAATATCATCATCACAGGCATCGCTGCGCAATGCCACTGTCGAGATGGTCGATAGGGCCACATTCCATTTGCAGCGTGCAAGGAGTAAGCAATCGGTGGTTCCCAAGGAGGCAAGGATGTGTCTCTTACCAGCAGTGTGCGGTATGCATTATTTGAACTCATTGAAAGAATGTAATTATGATGTGTTGCATCCATCGCTTGTAGGAGTGGGCGGAGGTGGAGATAGTGGTGAGAATTCATCTCAGATTGAGAGGAGACGCCGGTTGAATTTAATGTTCTTGTTGGGTAGGACATGGCTAACGGGAACATTTTGAGAGCAGCGTTATAGTGTTTGGAAGCAGATGACCGCATGGCTGAGAAGTTCGTTCCCCGTTTCAATATTAAATAAGGACTAACACCAATGTCAAAAGACAAATTGTGCCTTGCCACAAGAAGTTAATGAACAGTATCTAGCGGTTGTTTTTTGGCGGGAGCAAAAGATTCCAAGAAAAAGTCCTGAAAAGTCACACACAAGCACGAAGTCGACGACAAGGACTATCAAGGATCATCCGCCGCACGATGGACCATGGGAGTCCGTCACAGCCGCCATCGCGATGCTTTCACCAACGATTTGCAATCCGAGGACGAAGCAAATGACAGGAAGAGGACGAAGAATGAATCTAGGCAGAAGAACGGCGTCCAATGCTGCAACGGTCTTTTTTTCTGCCCCGTTCCTTCTCCGCTAGCCGCCATCGCGTCGCCTCCGACGTCCCTCTCCCGCGCCAACAGTGGACACACTGCCACCACTAGCGGCAGTGGTGGGGGCGGCGGCGGCGGTATCTTTGGCACGCCTATTCCAGATACTCCTATCCAGAATCGACGCATGCGTGATAATGCCGTGGTAGAAAAGTACTATCACACTGGTAGCTTTGATTTGAGCGAGGAGAAGAAGTCGACAAGTCCAGCAGGCGTTGGCGTAGGAGCGGGAAGAGGAGGCGGAGGAGGAGGGAGGGGTGGGAATTATAATAATAACATTTCAGGTAAAGCATTTGGAAGGGGAGGCAGATTTGACGTTGATAATTATGTCAGCAGTTCCAAATATATGGGGCTGGAGAAGGAGGTTGATGCATCCCCGATCGATCAGCAGCAAGTGCAGCATCACAACGCAGCAAAAGAGCAGCAACCGCAAAATGCTGAGATACGCGATGGTCCAGTACGTTACATATCCTCTTTGGATTTCCATTTCTGTTCCTGAACTTGAATTAATCACTCCTACTCACCTCAATCAATTGCCCTTTGCACACAACTCATCCTCCTCCATGTTCGCAAACAAAAACCACAAACCGATCAAAAAGGACGCCGAAGCCCAACTCTATCAAAAGTACGAAATCTGCGAAGTCCTTGGCATAGGATCCACCTCCACCTGTCATCGCTGTATCGACCTATGTAACGGTGAATCCCGGGCGTGCAAAATTGTCGACAAGTTGGGCATGGAATCACACCTCGATCAATTCTACACCGAAATCAAGACTCTACGATCATTGCGCCATCCCAACATTATTCAACTGTACGATGTGTTCATTACCCAAGATAAGATCTACATTATCATGGAGTTGATGAGTGGCGGGGAGCTGTTCGATTATGTGGTACAAAAGGGAACATTGACCGAGGAGGAGGCATCGAGGATTGTTCGAAAGGTAACGAGTGCATTGGTGTACATGCATTCGCGGAATGTCATACATCGGGATATGAAACCGGAGAATTTATTATTGGCGTATAAACCAAGTAGTTCGCATGATATCGAGGTGAAGATCATTGATTTCGGGTTGTCCAAGGTGAGAAGCACCCGACGGGGTTGGCGATGAATGAATTTGATCTGTGGGACTAATGTGAATCCTCACTTTACATAATGATTTCGGTGTGGTGGAATGGGTTTAAACAGATTTTGTCAGACAGTCCCATAGCTTCCACCTTTCTGGGAACTAGGGGGTATCTTGCGCCCGAAATGATCCAACGCAGAGATTATACAAAATCCGTCGATGCCTGGGCGCTCGGAGTCATCATTTTCGTACTTCTCTGCGGCTGTCTTCCCTTTGACGACGACTGCCAATCGATGCCAAGTCCTGCCCTACGCCAGAAATTTACATTGCGATTCCCCCGATGGGCGAAAGACCTATCGAGCAGTGCCAAGGATTTGTTAAATCACTTGTTGGTTGTCGACAGTCGAAGGCGTTACACGGCCGAACAAGCCATGAATCATCCGTGGGTTAGGGGAGAGACGGCTTCGAGCGATAGTTTGTTACAAAGTCCTGGTAGGATTAAGCCCTCTCCGGGGAGGGTACACGGGCAGAAAACATCCCAGGCAACGAAGGATCATGTAAGTCAAATGGTTGCCAATCGAGCCATTGCCAATGCTCAGCTTGCGGCGAGATCACCAAAGACGCATGTTCGAAAGACAAGCATCTAGAGAGGGGGTTTCTTATTGATTTTTTGTGAACGAACAATTTTGATGCCGGGTTTGGCATTTTTGAATTGATGAGGAGAGTCTTGACGAGAGCATCTGCCGATCTACCTTACATTATTTACTGATACGTCGTTTCATGCGGGCGTGGTGATGCGGCACTACTCGAAAGATAGACAGCTGTAATGCAAGTAATAACTCCCCATTTTTGCTTGGAATATTCACTTTTCTTCATGGCGACAAACGATATGAAACAAGTGTGTTGGAAATACTTGATACTACACCTACACACTATCAAACCACCACGCACACAAACGCACACCGTGTAGATAGGTAGGTGAACCTCTGTGTGACCTTCACTCTGCACCAACTCAACAACAACAACAACAAGAACAGCAACAGCAACAACAACAACCAACGGCCATTCCATGCCGTCTGCACACGGTAACAACAGTCATTCCCAGCAGCGTCGCACCTTTCGCGGCCGAGGCGGACCCACCGATGGCAATCTTCCACCGAAGAAGAATTTGCGACGCAGGGTCAAATACCTGCAGGCGGCAGTAGGGAGTAGCAATGCTCCAACCGGTATCGATGTCGATGATGTCCACGACGTTGATGATGATGCCGATGCCGTATCGTCAGTCATCACCAATCAAAATGAATGTCGGGCAGACGAAGAAGAAGAGGAATACGAAGAACATGAGAAATTCTTGCGTGAATTAAAACACTTGCGTCAACGCATTCAACAACTGGTAGATTCCTTCCAAACAAGTCAGGGAATGGGAAATCCAAGCAGATGGCAAACTAATTGTCTCTTACCCACGAAAAATGCAGTTAAAGAATGGCGGTCCATTGTAAAGTTTTACAATTTACTCGAGAATACTCCTTCATCTGAATATTATGGCGTTTGTAATAACGATCAGGGAGAGGTCAGAGATTGCGAAAACGTCGATCATGACAATACGTATTCCCCGGGTCAAATGAACTACAGCAGTGTCAAGGATGCTGGTGGCGGTGATACTATGGACATTATAAACTCGACAATACAAGAAGTATTTGGTCTGATACAAATGTCTCTACAAGTTGGTCCATTGTCGGGTAGCAATCCTGGTTATTTCAAAAGATGCGGTGGGGAGGTGGCATCCATGGCGATGACATACTTGGATGACATTGCCGATCTTGCGGGTAAAAAAAATTCTTTGGAGGAGGAAGATGAGTTGGTTAGTGACAATGATGTGGATGGTACAACAAGGAGCATTGTCGATGGAGCACAACAATTCTCATGCTTTGAGGGGAGACTTCTGAGTGAGAACGAATGTGACGGTGAGAAGAAAGTGAATGGCATAAATATTGAGTGCTGCGAATACGGTGACAGTGATGGATCTATAGTGTCTGATAATGATTGCGTTCATTCAGAGATTGAATCATCTTGCAACTCTGCGCAAAATTACTACGATGACGAGAAATCGAACCATGCCGAAGATGCAGATATTATGATATTGGCATGTCCGCCATCAAATGACGGCGTGAGGAAAAAAGATGATCTTATGTGCAATCTAAAAGATGCCTTTCTATTCACCGAAAATCAATCCACCAGGTTCTACCAATGGATGAGCAATGCCGAGAAGGCCTCAAGGAAGAATAAACCTCCTTCAAAATCGGCAGTAAAGTTGCAAAGCTTGAAAAGTAAAAAACAAAAACAGAAGGAGTTGAAGAGGGAGAGAAAAACGAAGAAGTAGAGTAAGGGAGGCGAAAGAAGGGTAGATGGATAATACTGCTAGAATGTAATTATCCCGCTGTTCCTACAGAAGAATAATTCAATCGCTCTGAATAAATGGAGATATTTCCATTGAATGTGTCAATTTATTTGATTTTGGAGTAAAGCTTGATGATCTGTCACAGCTAATGTCGGCAATGGTTCATTGCCGGCAGTAGCTGCCATGTAATGTTGGCAAAAAATGCCAGTTCCGGCATTACGGGTTTTGTTGGCATTAGATGATTTAGGTAATGCCGGTATTGATTTATTACTGGGACTACATGAATCATCTAATGCCAGTAATGTTTTAATGCCAGGACTATGTAACTCATGTAATTTTGGTAAATAGTCTTGGAAGTAATCATTTGGTGCCTGTATTACAGAAAAAGTCTTTTGTTCCTTATTTCCAGCATTACTCATCTCAATTGCACTTGAAGTGACACCATTGATATTTTTTTTTATTCAGAAAGTATGTAACACATTTCCAGCTTTCCATGCATCTAATGCTGGAGATAGGCATGTGCGGCTGTGAATGATTTACTGTTGTACGTGGTAATTTGTTGACATGATTCTTTCTCAGAAGAATCTTTTCGCAGATAGGAAGAAACCTTTGCCGCTTTAGGGTGCCTCATTTCCAAGGTGGGATATGTATTGCTGGCAACAAAGCCAAACAGTAGGAACTCAACACATCATTTTCCATCCATTCCATTGTAATCCATCACCAGTTCTGAATTCAACTTGCTGCCATGATTTACCCAATTTGATGGTGTTGTCCACACCTCCAAGGCGCAGAACCGTCCCGCCCCCTGCCGGTGCAGTACACCACTCACCTAGGATTTTGGAGAAGCTTCAGGAACAGCTTGACCAACTCAAAGCTGCTGCCACAATGTCAATTTCATCTGAATCTCAGGACAATTACCTACTCACACCACAACTGCTGCTGCCACCACCTCCACCTGATGATTTCATGCCTGATGCCAAATCAATCAAGGCTGTCGCTGGTCGCTGCCACCAAGGCTGCAGAAAGTGCTAAGAAATTAAAACAAAAAATCAAGGAACAGGAAGCATCATGTGAAAAACAGCCCAAACTTTCATTGCTGTCTGTGAAGAAAGCAATGAAAGCACAACAACCGAAGCCTCCCTCCTCCACACATGCAAAGACAAATAAATGCCTATCATCAACTAGAAAAAAGAACTCATGCCGTAGGCAGACCAAAACTTTCAAACGTGATGACTTCTTTGATGACAAATCATCATGATTCCAAGGACGGTGATGAAGACCACATTGAAAGGGAAGAAGAAGAAGATGATGATGATGATCATGCTGATGCTGATGTTGGTGCTGATGCAGTTGTTGGCCCCAAATATGGCTGGAAATAGGATACGGCATCTGGTTTCACAGATGCCGCTGAAATGGTATCACATCATTGTGAAGTCTTCATAGAGCATGCATTTGGGGGGGATGAAGAACAGGCTAACAAAATCATTTGCCATCCGCAGGTGGAATTAAATAAAATCATTTTTATCCTGAAGCATTGGGAAGCAGGTGTACCTTTGAAGTCAATCAAGGACCCAAAGCAATTTAGAGTTGCCAAAGCATTCTGTGACACCCACGAGGCTGGGTATAAGTATTATGTCAATAAATATTGGATTGAGTACATTCAGTTGCCCACAGAACCAAAAAGGAGGGTAGTGTTGCGTCGTAAGGAAAAGGATCATGCAAACGGTGGGCAAATTGTTGTCTCCCGTGAGCAAATTTTTGATGCTATTGATGAAAGGCATTGCAAATGTAGTCATATGGGTCAGGAATGCAAACACAATTATTGCCGCAACAAATATTACAATTGCACACAATAGTTGGTGATAATTTACTGCGAGACATGTTTCATCTGCATGTAGAGAAATCCAACTGTTGCCCCTTTGAAGGGTTCAAGGAAGCCCATTTGCTCAAACCAATTTTGTGGGTGGTTTCAATTGGATTTAATTGACTTTCATAAATGAATTATGTTGGTAAAGGACCATTCTACTGGCTTCACATATGAATATGCTCTTCCTCGAAAGACAGCACGGACAGTGGCACACAGGTTGCAGGAAGTGTTTGGTTTAATCAGCAATCCTTCTATTTTTCACACAGACAATGGGAAGGAATTTACTGCCAGGGCAATTCTACGATTTCTCTGCTCGCTCAACCCAAGTATAATTACTGTAACTGGACGTTCACGCAAACCCAGTGATCAAGGATCTGTTGAGAGCATGAATAGAATGGTGAAGAGGATACTTGGGAGTGAGTTGGCAGAGCGGCAAATGGCTGGCGAGAATCCCAATTGGACTGAAGTACTTGGTACAGTGATGTCAACAATAAATAACTTCCAGTGAGGAAGTACAAAAATGTTGGATGGTGGAAGAGAGAATGAAGGTGAGTAAAGTTGAATGACACAACCTTGTACAATCCACATTACAATCTAGTAACACTTTATGTTCCTTAGGCAACCAACAATCCTATCTTTGCAGAGACTACAAAGCAGTTCTACCTTGACAGTGAGGGAGAAGATGATGACGACAAGGATGACAATGAGGAGAGAGACGATGAGGACGGGGGAAGAAGCTTTAATGGATTTGGTAGAATGTTGGAGGACAAAGCGCGAGCGGCAGGAATGAAAGAGAGTATTACGAACAAGAATAATAAGAAGCGAAAGGGGTCAGTGCACCAGCCAAATGAGATCGAGACAGGAAGGCGCCCAGTGCGTAATTGACGTGGGCATTGGAGGAGTGGGGAATAAGGGAAGGAAATATTTATGTGTATGTGCCAGGGGTCAGGGGATAGCGTAGTAGGTAGTAACATGTAATACATAATAGTATTACACACTCAGTATGGTATTATTAGAAACTGCAGTCATTATTACATTCTAGTACATAGTACACAAGAGCTTCGATGCAATACAATGGATCAATATACCATACATGGCTTTGTACACCCATAGAGACTTCTAGATGCAATAAATAAATTTAGAAGCCATAATTGGTATTTAGAAGCAATAATTGGTTTTGCAGGGCTCTTGTGATGTTTGAAGAAGTTCCAGAAATTTCTGCAAGACAATTAGTACTCGCAGAATCAATCGCCAAACTTGTGAGGTAGGATGGCAATTCCCAGAACAATGTAGACGGGATGGGAATCATCAGGAGAAAGCAGATGTGAAAGGGGATTTGCATAGGAATGCAGATCGAACAGGAATTTCCATGCAAAAGCGGAAGAGATGCAAATTTCTATTGGAATTAGGATTGGATGGGAATTCCCATTGAAATGCATGGGTGGGAAATTCCCATTGGAATGCAGATTCTACATGAATACAGATAAAAAGGAATTTCTATTGGATTACAGAAATGTTAGGAATTTCAATAAGAATGCAGATAGGATTAGAATTCCCATAGAAATGTTGATCAGATTGGGATTCCCAACTTAATCCGAATAGGAATTCACATGGATTTGCAAGGGGATGAGAAGTCTCATTAGAATGCAGAATGAAACTCGCATGAGGATGTAGTTAGGCCTTCTCATTTGAATGCAGATGGGACTTCTCGAACAAATAAACAACTTAAGCAAAAGGGTAGACTTCCCATGGGAATCTGTAATTTCATTGACCAGACTGTGTCGATGCGGCTTAAGAGCAAGGGTGTGGTTGTTGTTGTCTTTGGCGTGTCAGTTGTTGCAGTTTATGCTGCATAGCAATCGTGGTGTTTTTTTCTTGTTGTTGTTGCTGTGAATATTAATGTCTCAAAACAGATTGAACAAGCAGTAGAGGCTCTCTTGTATTAGTGAAGTCAAGTGGTTGACACCAGCATTTTTCGTCTCGCCCTTGTCTCGTCCATGTTGTTTCTCTGTCTCATCTTGCCACTTTTGGGGGCTTGTGACTCCACAGACAAGTCATAATTTTGCTTCAAACTTCTTGTCAATGTTCTCGAAATTCTCGGCTCGGTCTTGCTCCTTGTCTCAAGTTTTTGTCTCAAGATTTGGAATTTTGAGACGCTGTGGACTCTACTGTGGGAATAAGTAGTGATCTTTTGTCTCTCCTTCCTAAACTCGACACAATCGCATCTTTCTTCCATCTCCCTCTCGCTCACTCCTTCTCCTTCTCCGACAGCCGGTCTATGCAAAACATCAGGAATAAGCCGTAACAAGATCTACATTTGATCATTCTACATTATCGTAGAGGTTGGCCAAGAGCCCAAAGTAGTCTAGGACAAGCTCTTTGAGTCCTTATCTACATTTTAACTTTAATTCTCATTGTTCATGTATATTTATTATTCAATTCATTAGAAACATTATATATAATTGTTTAAATAATCAATAGGTACAAATAGTAGCCACTTTATAGCATTACTCATGAGCAGCTAGTTGAGCTATGTTGATATTTTGAAGAACTACAGCTAAAGAGTATTATCAATAGTAATAATTATGGCAATCCCAATGGCAATTTGCTACAATAGTAATATTTTTTCAAGCGCAGCATCCACACCCTAAACAATATTATACTACTGTAATTATTTTTTGCAATTCCCTATTTTTCCTCCCTTGTGGCCACCGAAAGAATTTTCCAATAAGCCGTGATATGAAGTGCAAAATATAGCGCAATTTCAACTTTTTTCACAAACTGTTCTATCTTTGCATAAAACTTTCAGAGAAAAGATCGATATATGAATTCCCATGTCATCTGCATTCCCATGTGAATTGGCATCCCATCCAAATTTAAATCCGAATTTTACATCCCATCTCCCTCTCCATGGGAACTCCTGTCCAACCTGCATCCCAATGGGAATTCCCCTCCATTTTGGTTTCTTATTAGAATTCTTATCCTATTTACATTCTTAGGAGAATTGTCATCCTATTTAAATTCAAATAGGATTACCATCCCGCATTTGCATTCCCAAGGGTTTTCCAACCAATCTCCATTCCCATGCAAAGTCCCATGAGAAGTCCCAACACATTCCCATGAGAAGTCCCATCGCATTCCATTTGGAAGTCTTATCTACATTCCCATTGGAATTTTCATCTGCATTCTATTAGGAATTCTCGCCCCCTTGCATTCCTCTGGGAATTGCTATTTGCATTTTTCATGGAGATTCTCATCCGATCAACATTCCTATGAGAGTTATTTATCATCCTATCCTCAATCTTAATGAAATTCCTATCTCATCTGTATTCCCATGGCAATTCCATTCTTTCTGCATTCCCATAGGAATTCCCATCCCATCTGCATTCTCATGGGAATTCCAATCCTATCCAAATTCTAATAGGAATTTCAATCTCATCCGCTTTTCCGTGAGAATTCCTGTCCATTCTCCATTCCGAATGAAATTCTCATCACATCTGCTTTCTCATGAAAATTCCTATCCAATCTATATTGTTCTGGGAATTGTAATCCAATA
>JALLBB010000147.1:0-22212 GCA_036939735.1 Discostella stelligera | reverse complement strand
CATTGGTTGAGAATAGTGTAGATAAAGCCAGCAGCATCCAAATACGGACATCGGCGACGAACAACAAAAAACAACAAGGATGAATTTCCCATCCCTTTCAGCTTTGGGCCTCGGTTTTGGGTTCCCAGAGAGGTTTAGAGAGTAGTATCGCAGCCCGATGGACGATGACAATGACGACAACCCCAACGAACCCACCAGCAGCACCTCTTGCACTTCCACCAGCCCTCAAGCCAACATCTCGCGCGCGAATTTACCGAATACCAAATACATGCGATATTTCCGTACCAGAAATAGTACAGTCACAGCGCGGCGGCGCCGAAATCCATTCTTCGGATTTGCCGAAAATCAACAACGACAACAATAAAAACAAGGATGCGCAGAAAAGTAGTACTACTAGAGAGGGCCATACCAATAGTACCGCTGCTTCGGAATCCTTTTTATGGGCCACGAGAGAGATGGCCGCATTGGATTTTTTGATGAATGTTCCGCTGAACGCCGAGAAGGACATTGTTCGCGCTGGATTGAGCGAGGATCGTTGGCAGAATGCCAGACAACAATATCCTAGGACGTATTATTCGAACCAAACAACACACCATGCGCAGCACGAGTTGCTTGACGACGAGAATAAGAATTGGCCCGAGTCGCAACCGCAGCACCCTCGATCGTTAAGTGCCTTCGACATTACTCGATGCGATGACGAGGGGGGTAGTAGGATGAGTGAGACTACCACATCCGTTACCGAATCGTCGTCGCTCCATGCCATCTCATTGGATAACAACAAACACCCGACGGCTGGCACTTCGACCGTGACGGCGGGAGGAGGACGATGGTGGGACAAATTGATCCTCAAGGATAAGCGATTCTTCTCGGTGGCAAATCAGCTGGCACAGCGGCGGGAACAAATGGAATTGGAGGAAAAAGAATTAGAGCGACCAACGGAGTCTCCATCATTGCTGATGATGAGTTCAAACGATGGCAACATTTTGCATGCGCAATATAACATGGGAATGATAAGCGCATCGGCTACTGCTACTGCCGCTGGTGGGGTTCCGGGTCGTCGTCTTGATGGGATAGAAGCCGTGACTATCACTATTCCCCCGGAATTCAGGCGTCGTCCGGCTCCTCTCAGGGCGGCAGCACGACAGGCGGCTGTACGAGAATGGGAAATACGGGTTGCCTACGGCGCACCACAGCAAGCTGCCAAGCAAAGACTTTCGCAACCTCAGGGCGTGAGTGTCGAGAGTCATACGACCTCCTCACGACAGGCACTATTAGACGGACGATTGTTTTTCTCCACTAGAAAATCGTATCCCGTGGCAGTGTTTAGCACAATCAAATATGAACCAAAGAAGGAAGAAACGTTACGTCGGCGAAAGCAGTTAGAAGAATTGGGTGGTGGAGGAACACAATTCGTGCTGCCAGAAAGAGATTGGAGTGAGTCAATTATCGCACGCGATGCTACCACTTGTCATTTTTGAATCTTTCGCAAATTTATCGAGATCTTACCCTATTCTGCGACAGGAGGTGTATCGTATAGAGCACTTCTTCAAAGGCACAAGAAGGAAAATCAAAATAAGGCGGCATTTAATCGTCTCATCAGAAGCAAAAACACATCACCACCCGAAAAGAGACCAAGCTCGCCCAGAGACCGAGATCTCTTCGATGAGACTTCTTCTTCAGACGAGGACAACAACGAAACCGACCTTGAATCATCCTCAGATGAATCAGTGGCTGGATATCATGTCGGATTTTTAGATGATCCGCAGATGGTCCAAGGACGAAATCGCAATGTGATGATGGGGGATAAGGTAACTGGTCCGATCATCTCATCCACGATACAGTTTGTTAAGCCATCTGTCTTGAAGGCTGATTTGAATAAGCAATTTCGCGAACGCTTCGATCAGTGGGAACCACCCAAAAGTCAGCGGAAATACATTGGTGCGAAAATCATTGATGGTGTATACACATTGATAGACCCGACGAAAACAACGCAAGAAGACATGGATGATGTGAATAATATTGGTGGGCGTGGTCGATCGGGATCAATCTCTGCTGAACATGAGCGCGAGACGATTCGAATGCCGCCGTCACTGACTCTGTCAAAAATTAGGAGGTAAGACGTTCCTTGGGTTGCGTTGGATATGATTTGTACCTATGAAGTTGTGCACTCATCGAAATGTTACAACCACAACAATTCGTTTTCTCAAGCCTGAAGCAACAAGCCCTCGTTGCATGCGTCAGAGCCAGAATCGAGATCAGCACACTTGCCTTGGCAATCATATACTTTGAACGATTATGCTTAAGTTGTCGCGTAGACAAGTCCAACCGCAGATTGTCCTTTGCGGCGTGCCTTCTTTTAGCTACCAAGGTCAACGAATCAAATTCCGTCATTGCATATGATCGTGGTGGCACTCAGACCAAAAGCGATGGCTCCCAGCTACCATCGATGATCAGTTGGGTGAAACCAAATCGGAAGAGTGGCAAAATCTTTGACTCTTTGATTATGTTCTTTACCCATGATTGGTCCCTCTCATTGAAGCAACTGTATGCCGCTGAGTGGATTGTCTTTACTGTGCGTAGCATGCTTTTTCTCTTTTTTCTTCTTCTTCCTCTCTTCCTTTCAATAATTTGTCTCATTCGGGTTCTCCCATTACTTAGGCGCTGGGTTTTTGTCTGAAAGCCAAACCATCCGATGTCGCATTTCACTTCAAAAGACTTTTACGAGTGCTAGAGTGGAATCCTCGGAGCTATCTCGGCTCTGCATTCATGTACGAACAATGGCAGCAGAGCTTGGTTGAGGAATCTCACCAAAACGAAAGACGCCGAGCTAGGCGTGAACGTCGGATGAAAAAGAATGAACGCAAACTGCTAAAGCTACAGCGCAAGCTTCACATGCAACAATCAAAGTCGGGAGCCGACGAGTTTGGCAATCGCCGACGTTCCAGCACATCAGCGATATCGGATACGAGCCATCATCATTCGATAGGTTCAGGTACCACTCTTTCCTCGGACACTGTTCCCACGTCAACACAAAATGAATATGAACCTGAATCATCTCAGGGAGACGCAGTAATAGTGCTAGGAGGAGAGAACAACAACATTAGCCCCGAGAGGAAGAAGACAGAGGCTGTTGCCATTCGTGGGCTCTTATCGCGGCTCGCGCGGCACAAGCAAGCAAGTCAAGATAAAGAATTAGACAAGATGCCCAAATTGGAGACGAAGAATATCTCGGCCTCGGTACCCAACTTGTCGTCGCTAGATCCAAAACGAAAGGACTGTTCTACCATGATCATCCGCGATGGAGATAGCAGGCGTTCGCTGACGTTACGAGAAGATGAAGAGGAGGGAATATTTGTTTGAAGGTACTAGTTTCTAACTTTTGTTACAAATCCCAACACTTTCATTTTTGCCTTCCCTTCCAATGTGCATGCAATTTCCTTCTATGGAGGAAGAGTTGGGGACGTCGACGTTCTGCCCTCATACAATCATTTAATCAGAACCCTCCTTTTTTCCATCTTCCACCACTACTTCTTCCTTCCCAATCAACCGTGCCACAACAGGAGTCAACAGTACCGTGGGAGGAAAACGTATCGGGCTTGCCGCCTTGTGCGCCGCATAAGCAATAGCAAATGTCCCCGCCTTCTCTCCTGCATCTCCCACATTGTTGATGCCCACCTTGGCCAATAAGCCAGCCACATCCACGCCATTATCGACCAAAGTGTAGCAAATTGCAAACGAAATAATGGCAAGTGGTATAGAGGTCGCAAGGTAGGCAATGCCGTATTTGGCCAGTAGGGATTTGGCCGTGGCGCCTGAATTGTCCGATTTGAGGGATTGGAAGAGTCCTGCCTCGAGGCCATACTTTTCGGCAGTCTCCTCGGCGGATCTAGGAGTGTTATTAGTAGGAGTACGGGCCTGTTGCTCGACTTCCTCCTCCTGCTTGGAGCCGAAAATATGTAGCGCCAAGTCTGGTCGTTGTCGACATGCCGTAACATCCTGAGTGCACGTACTAGTACTCCGATGAGGAAGTGACGCGTCGTACGGCGACGGCGACAACAACGACAATGGCGCTGTCGAGGTGAACGACAGCACGCTGTCAAACACGGCCAGTGCCAGAATAACCGATAAAATAAACGGCAATGTCCGTGATGGGCAGGGCATGATAAGGTTCTTCTTAGGGTGTGTTTGATATGTTGTATTATTTGATCAGAAAAGCTTTCACTTTCAAGGTATCATCTCTTTCAGCGGTGGCTTGCACTGGCAGTTCATTCGGTTGCGCGTCGTCGCCGTCGCAAGCGCTGACACTTTTTCCGGGCGGCGACTTCAACGAAAATAATAATCTGACGTCATCCACGTGGAATTTCGTTTAGGCGGGAGGGTTGGTCAGACTGATGCCTTTTCTATTCTCTGTTCCTCTCTGCTGCGCATATTCTTTAGTAGGTAGTAGTAGTATTTAATCCTGTTGAAGTCGATTTCGGTGTGCATACCATGGTCCGCGAACGAGTGGAAATTGTCTACACCGGCCGTGGCCCTCGCAAGTCCAAGAGGAGAGCGAAGTCAATGGCGGCATGGAAAGCCTGGAGAGAAGTAACCCATCTTAGCGTCCCATCTTCCGTCGCAGTAATTGCTGCAGGGACGTTCAAGAACTGCACTGTTTTGAGAGAGGTGGAACTTTGTGATGGACTACGGCACATCAATACGGACGCATTCAGGGGCTGCTCATCACTCGAGCGTATTGTGATACCCCCTACCGTCGAGGTAATTGGAGATCGTGCATTTATGGAATGCCGGCAGTTGGCTGTGGTCGTGCTTTCTCCGGGTCTGGACAGATTTCACGTTACGCGTTTAATCAATGTATATCTCTGGAGCACATCACCATACCCTCCAGTGTTTATGAGATAGGTGGTAATGCTTTCTCTCATTGCAAAAAAATGAGGAACGTGGAGCTTCCCGAGGGGCTTACGACGATTCGAATTGAGGCTTTTTCATTCTGTAAATCTTTGCGACATATTTTTATACCCTCCAGTGTCAAAGAAATAAGCGTATGTGCATTCTGGGCTTGCTCAAAATTGAGCGAAGTTGAGCTCTTTCAGGGTCTAGAATGTATTAAACGCCATGCGTTTTATCACTGCATTTCACTCACGCACATTCAGATTCCCTCCACTGTCACAAGTATTGCGGAGGGGGCATTTTATCGTTGCACATCATTAGAGCGCATCAGCATTCCAAACTCCGTAAAGTTAATTGAGGCAGAGGTATTCAAAAACTGCCCAGGTTTGATAGCAATTGAGTTCTCTACTGAGATGGAAAACTTTGTGACTGAAATGTCACTTACTGATTGGTATGACCGTGGGCGAAATGTCGGCTGGCATGAATTGTATTCGTTTTTGAAGGAACATTCCATTCTAGAGCGTTTACGCATCATAACAGCATGGAAATGGAGGGACAGTATTCATGACATGTTCAGGCTCCTGCCTTCCCTTTATGAGCATAGGCTCAGGCTCTATCTTGATTTGATTCGTAAGAGGCTGGACCATTATGAGGAATTGAAGGATGCTGCCACATTGTTGGAACTCGCTCTCTGGAAATCGAAGTTAGCAGAACAAGGATCTGACCTGAATAGTACCAATTACAGCAGCATGAGACCGGAAGCCCGGAGTAATTGCGGAGCAACTGTGATAATTTCAAATGTTCTCGCATTCCTAGTGGTGAGATTTAAATTCATCCACTTTACAATAAGACGATGACGACAACAACGATGACGACGACAACGGCAACGGATACGACTACAGATTCTTCGACCACGCAGTATGACGATGATGACGACAACGAGGACTACGATGAAGACTCTGGAGTGCACACGTTCAATCCATATGAAATTCGGTTTTAAGTCTCGTAGACAATCCAGAATTTCTTAAATAAACGATAACGCACAAAAGAGTCGTGCCTAATCATTCCTCAAGGTCTACAGATAAGTACTCTAACCTCATCATATTCCTCACACAAGCACAAGAAATGATTCTTCTTGACCTCAACCGGACTTTTTTTCTGGCTCCATCCCAATTCTCCTCATCTTGACAGGACATGTGAGGACGTTAAAAACAAATTATTTCAAGTTTTTTTGCTAGCCGACACAAAATTCTCTTTACGCGAGGCAATGAAAAGGAAACTCAACCGCCCTTCCACCACCAAAGTCCTCCTCCAACTCATTCTCATAGCGAATTCTCCATCATTCTCCTCACCAGCATTTACTGACTTCTCACCATGTCCTATCTCGTGCTCGGGCAACGGCAAATGCACCACTCCTTGGGGAGTGTGCTCTTGCTTCACGGGGTATACCGGGTCAGACTGCTCACTTCGCTCCTGTCCCACTGGTCCGGCCTGGAGTGACGTAGCCACCGCCGACAACGACGCGCACAATGCTGTCGAATGCTCTAATCGAGGTCAGTGTGACGTCGTTACTGGTAAATGCATCTGCGAGACCATGTTCGAGGGCTCGGCATGTGAACGACGATCCTGTCCGAATGATTGTAGTGGAAGAGGACGATGTCTATCCTCCAAGGCATTGGCAAGGATGCAAGATCCAGGCATGTTACGAAAAGAGTTGGGATGTACCAGTGATGATATTTGTGCAAATGATCCCACATGCACAACCAGAGAGTATGACACATGTTTTGCATTGCATGCCTACGAGACTCCATGGGAGGCGGATCGCTTTTATGGATGTCATTGCGATGAGGGATACTCGGGATACGATTGCAGTGTGCGCACCTGTCCGGTGGGAGATGACCCCCTGACCTCATCACAGTTGAATGACATCCAGCTCCTTGAGTGCTATGCCGATTTTGGGACATTTACTCTGAGCTATGGAAGGGAAACCACCGCGCCCATATCGGTAGATGCATCGGTCACAGATGTCACCAAGGCAATTAATGCCCTCTCTTCCCTCAGTGGGCAACAGCCAAAGGTATCAGTTTCTTGGACAGCCGGTGTTGACAGAGCCTGCATCTCATCGGGAAATAACATCCAAGTAACTTTCCTTCAGGACTTTGGTAATCTGCCACTTCTCTTACCCGATGGAACCAATCTCGGGCAGACATCTGCCTCGGACACTCCGCTCATCACAGCCCAGAAGGTCGTATCTGGTACAAAAGAATCCGACGTTTGCTCGAATCATGGAATTTGTGATGAAGCTAAGGGAATATGCAAATGCCTCAATAACTGGACAACCTCGAACGGGTACGGCAATGCTGGCAAGCGGGGCGATTGTGGTTATCGATTTGCTGGATCGACTTCGTCGTGTCCAGGCGAACCGGCCTGTCTTGGGCACGGAACATGTCTTGGCCCTCCAACTTACAGGTATGAAAGTTTCCTCTAACTCCATTGTTGATTGTCGATTGCTTCATTCACCAACCTAAGTACAATGCATCCTCCCATCTCAATTTGTTCCGGGTCAGGTGTCAGTGCGAGGCGGGAAGATCCGGTCCCGACTGTTCCATCCTCCAATGTCCATCGGGCAAAAGTTGGTTTTCATTTCCAACTGCCAACAACGTCGCACACGCAAACGCGGAATGCAGCGACATGGGCACATGCAATCGCGATACCGGACAGTGCGAATGCGCTCCCGGCTTCGACGGAGCGGCGTGTCAATATCTCACATGTCACCAGAATTGTTTTGGGAACGGCGAATGTTTGTCGATGTCCGCCCTCGCCCAAAACAGCAAAGCGAATGGTGATCCATTCCCACGCGAGTACGGCGGCGACCCCAACAATCCGCTCACTTGGGATAGTGATCAAATTTTTGGATGTCTCTGCTCCGAAAACTTTGAGGGATATAATTGCAAGTTGAAGAGTTGCCCCAAGGGCGATGACCCAAATACACAACATCAGCTCAATGAAGTTCAGCAATTTTCTTGCACCGATAGCAACAATGACGGAACTTTACAGCTTGGTTTTCGGGGTCAATGGGTGAGCGTTGGTGCAACCAGTACGGCAGCCGAATTGGAATTAGCTTTGAATGGTCTGGCTACACTAGAAAGCGTATCTGTTTCCTATGCCGATCCTGCCATCTTTGTAGGTACACCAAATCTTGACGCGGATGCATTGCAAATATGTAGAGCGAACGAAGGGCTTATCAACGTGGAATTCTTGTCCCCAACGGGGAATGTTCCCGAAATCAGCATACTCAATTCCGTTGGCATAGACGGCGCTCTGTCGATAACCACAATTCAAGATGGAACGAAGGAATACATAACGTGCTCAGGACGTGGATTGTGCAATCAGTTGACTGGATTGTGTTCGTGCGCGGCGGGATATGCTAGTTCGGATGGACAGGGAAACATTGGATCGAGACGCGACTGTGGGGCAATTAATCCATACGCTCATGACTGAGTTGTTGATACGATTATTCGTTGCTTTGCTTTGTGTTGTATTTTTTTTGCGAAGTCTCCGGCTGGCCGTGGAGGGGAGCGAACCCTTGCTGAAAGGCACTGACGCACTTGCACGCGTACGTGTTTCGATGGATCTTCATGTCGCAACTGCAAAGATCAAAGAAATACGTGACTCTCAATTACTTAACTACCGACAGGCTACTATTAGCATTTTCTTTTCAGCTTTGTATTATTTATTTTTGTAGGCAACTTCTTAGGGTTTTTTGAGCACAATTCCACAAAAGCTCACAAGAGACACACAACGATTGCTTCAATCACCATCTCAGAAGGAAGTGAAGAGGTAGATATTGAGTTGCAAGTTGCAAGTTAGTTGCCTCAACTGTAGACAGTGGACTAGGACTGCAATATCGTTGCATGTGGGCGGGAGTTATGCTTATCGTCTGTGGTTATTATTAATTTCTGTTGCATGAAACTCGTCAATATACGAAGAAAACCCCTTGCATCTCAGATCAGTCTCAATTCTCAGTCCAACAACAGGGACGAGATGCCGACTGCCGCTCGAGAGATTGGTCTAAACAATAACTGTGACGACACCGACATGATTGGTAATGAGGTAGGATTATCCGTCTCCGCAGGTGCAGCGATGACATCGTTGGTGGCAGGGGATGCCAGCAATATTTTGCCACCGCCACCCCTGAATGTTCCTGGTTCGAATCAGACCCAGTCATCATCGACGATCAACGACACAAACTCTCCATCCGCACAACAGAATGGATTATTAGGAGAGGGAAAACAACAATTCCAATTTCATGTATCAAGTGTCCCCACTGCGACAGTCGAAATCGAGAGCAGAAACAATTTGTCAGCAGTGAATTCGTCAACAGCACAACAGCCAGAAGCTGCAGTATCCAGACCACTGCCGCTGCTTCATGCAACAGCAGCTGAAACTTCAATAAGTGCCCAAACTGCCGTCTCACAACAGTCTCTCCTATCGGTGGTTGTCGAGGCACCCACGGCATCATTACCACCACCATCGTCCATCGCTTCAACAAATCAAATTAGTGTGCGAGTGACATCACCAACAACGAATTCTAACATTCTCAACCGTGATTATGTGGTTCCATCGGCATCTCCCTTGCTCAATCCTCTAGTTGTCCCATCGATTCCCTCCGCGCCCACCACGACGAACATTATGTCTCCACTTCCACTTCCTCCCGATGGCAAGTCCAAAACCACTGTCTGCTTCTCAACATCTGCTGGTGCTACTTCTGCCACTGGTACTGGTGGGGATGGGCTTTCCCCAAAGAAGAAGTGCGTCTATCCATTACGTCGCGGCAAATGGACTACCGAAGAAGAATCCTACGCCAACCGTCTCATTCACGAATTCAAGTCAGGACTACTCCCCTTGACCGATGGTACCACACTACGAAACTTTCTGTCCAAGTTACTGAATTGCGATCCCATGAGAATATCCAAAAAGTTCGTTGGGAATAATTGTATTGGGAAACAAGTATTTCGTAGACGGGTGCCAGAAATTAATAGGCTGACGCCGGAGCAGATTCGAATGATGTGTGTGGAATTGAGCGAGTGAGTGTAGTTCCCATTCTATCCTTGCCAGGAGAAAATGATCTTTTATTACCCATGGTAAATTACTGAACTATAGCCACCCCTCCACATTTGCTTTTCACATACAAGACTGGAAAGGAGGTTCTTTGATCGTGTAGCCCAAACAAATCGCGTGAAATCCTCCGGAGTGGCGGCCACGCTGGCGGCACCTGGCTCAACTATGGCGGGCATCGGTCCGGGCAATTCCGCCACAGTGAATATGATGAACGTCGGAGGAAAATTGGACATGGAATCATTAGAGAATATAAAACCTCCTACCCCCCCTTGGCTACGACCTCCCAGAACTTACAAACCGAAGGGGAAGCTTGTCCGAAAGGTTGTGGAAGCAACAACAGTCCCCTCTGGGTGCATACCAAAGCCGACGGAATCATCGCCGCCGACGGTGGGGAGTGTAAACTTCGTTACGGAGAATCCGACACAAAAATCTGAATTGTCGAACGTTGCCAGTGATGGAATTCCTCGGACGGAATCTGCCCTTGAACAATTAGCACGAACTGCTTCCGGTGAGAGAAGTGCCCGTGTTCCAGTTCTCAATGATTTTTTTGCATCCTTTCATCTTAACCTTGGGATATTGCTCTGTAACAACTCATATCTATTGGTGCAGCCGCGAAATTCGTGGAAGATATTGTGAATGGTGAGATTGTATTGGAATCCGAAGGAATGGGAAACAATCTCTCACAATCGACATTGCAAGGAAGTTTCGAAGCACTCATGTCGATGGACTTACAATCGGTCGAAAATTTAGTCGAGTTGGCAGCCACGTCGAATTCATCGGCGATATTATCGGAATTGAACAAGAACTACTCCGAAAGCCTCAAGTATAACCATAGCTCGGCCAATCTGTCCACTCGAATGGAATCGTTTATAAAATCGTTGTCGAACGCGAACTTGCTCAAGACTGGCTTGGATTCGCAGCAAGCCTTGGGATGTTTGCTCAGTGCTAGCTGTAGTAATTTTTTCGATGCAGGTATGGTGTGTGCAATTGCCCAACTACTACTTGATCAAGTCAGAAACTTTCCACTGACACTTCTTGTTCTTTCCTCATCCTTCGAATTTGGGTTACAACAGAAAAGTTCTTTAAGAAAGAGGAATCATCGGGAGTATTTCCCCAACTGAATGGGGAGGATGGACTCGATAACGGATCGCAAAACAGCGTGGAAGATTTCTTAAGCTTGGTCGCATCCGGTGACATCCCACACCAAGACCCAAACATGCTCCAAATTCCATTGCAAAAAATCATGCAAAGTAATGGAATTGGCTCGACGGCAGGTACAAAGCGAAAGCTGTCTCAGCAGCAATTACTTGCATTGTCGTCCCGACTATCGCCTGGTGTTAATTCTATGCATAAGAAAAGGAAGAATACTTGACTACTACCGAGTGACATGTAGTAACGACATGAGGGGGTGTAAAACAACATTGTGTTGCTTTCCCTTTAGCGCTTCAACGGGACATCAGTCGTGAATTAATTGACGTGGATTCGGACAAAGCATCATGTGTAGTGTGCATTTTTCATTCACTACTAATGTTGGTAACATCGCTACAAGTAAATTGATGAGCTGCTTATCAACGCACACACCATTCATTGACGTAACAAAATAATAGATGGCAAAAAATATCATGCAAAAATTCTTGATGATTGAATTTGTCTTTGTTGGACAATTATGTTATTGAACCTTTACGACAACTTTGGCCATCAACCGCCATGTAAAAAATAATGGTCACTGAAACTCATCTTCCGAGACATCTATCACTGATAAGGTCGCTCGCACCCCAGTCAATCGATCTAACTGCATTTTGCGAATTTCAGTATGATCTGACGGAGTGCATTTCATGATATCCATCCATTCTAGCGCAATTTTGTCACGCCTCAGCAAAATCTGTTCCGCTATCCGCATAGGCTCTATTACTAGTGGAGGTGCGCTTGATATTTCCGAGTCGATCTTATTGTCGTCATCATTTCTCGGCATCAATATGGGTGAACCTAAAATAAGCTCTTCGATGAAGTCATCCCCCTTACCGTACCATTGCGAACCAACGAAGTGAGTGACCAGGCGATCGGAGTAAAAGCTTGAAAGAAATATTTGACTTAATTGGTTCTGCACTTCATCTTCGCCGACCACAACCCCTTTCTCGTTCTGCAACAGTTCAACCACAGCACTCTGCGTAATCAAAGTGTACAGCAAATCGAAATTTCCTTTACGCAGGGGAGATGGGGCGAATTCAGCATCATCCTGCGGATCAAAATTGATGTACATTGCGCTCGGGCGGTCGAATCCGTACGGCCGAGCATCGCCTGTTTTCGTGGTCTTTGTATTCTTACGGCTCTTAGCATTGTCCCAATATGAATTGAATATTAGTTGCCCCATGTTTGCTATTGATTTGAGATCACCCGTCATCTCTCTGGCAATTTGCTCCCGCACGCTTAATATCCGTGCACACAACCTCGCTGGCTCAATGTCAATATCAAAATTTGAGAAGGCCCGTTGCCCGAGATCTTTCGGGGTTTCAATCTTCAGGACTGTGTCCAGCTGCTCCAGTAATGACACGAAGAACGAATCCCAAGAGGGGAAAATTGTTGTGTTGAGTGCAGAGAGTCCGTGGTAGTTCAATAGCTTGCTTCCCAGTCTGAGGTTTCAATGACGACAAGAAAGTAGAAGATGGATAAATGCAAAGTAGCGAAGCAATCAACAATCGCGTCATCTACAACATTTTACCTTTTATCATTTTCCCGAAAGGTATCACCGGCCCCAGGTTTGTGAGCGATATCCTCATTCCAGTAGTTATTGATTGTAATGGGCTGAACAAAACTGTCCAACCAACCGACTGTGTGCAAATCTCTGGTCGAAGCCAGCAAAAACATGAATGATTGGATAGTTCGCTGTGTCAAAAACAAGCGAACGTCCTGCGCGGCAAAAATGTCATTAGGTTGATAGCCACGATCATTGTCATTGTTCGATGAAGCGAGGGTGTGCGAATGTCGACGTTTCCGAACATGAATGACATGATGATGTTTTGATTGCCACGCAATCATCTGCCGATAGTGTGTTGATCCATGGAATGCGAAGCAAGGATAAGTCGCCATCCAAATGATTGAGTGAAAGCCAATCATCAAGTAAAAAATAGCTGCTCTAACACTCTCGTGTCCAAGTATCTTCTTGGTCATGAGTCACGACAACAACATTATTCTGGTGGATAAGTGTGTGCATTGTTGGTCGCTGTTGTTGGTGAACCGCCTGTCCATCACACAACGTGCTGAATGAACGTAGTGATTAATGATGGTGTACTACCTCTAGAGGTACGATAGGTATCGTAGGTAGTACTTCATCAAATCGGTCACTCTCAACAAAATTGTAAGAAGAGTATTGATTTCAAGTTGATTATGATCACACTCATCTCCACTCTCCATTCAATGAGAAGTGCTCAACGAAGCACTATCTTTCTTTTGCTCGGGTGCAAAGACATCTCTCTTCTATCACAGTTGGCAGTGCAAAATATCAGGTATAGCAACAAATCTACCTGTGCATGTTTTAGAATGATAGAGCATTATCTGCTTTTGACAAAAGAGGCACATCATCAATGTCAGATTGTTGTAGGAAGCAAAAAATAATTTTTATTTTAAGTGAAAAATGAGTCGAGTGACTTTTTGGGTGAACCCCATCCTTGTTACATGGAGTGAGGCTTAAACAACTCGGTTAGACCGAAACGACGAGGACACCTCAAGTTTGCAGGAGTTGGGGGTGGTGTGAGTGTGGGGGAAGTGATTAGCACTATAGAGCGAAGACGAACTCTTCTTCCTGGAAATTGTAGATACCAATGACCGGTTTTCCTTCTCGTAGTAGATAATATTCATCCTAGTTCCCCTCTCATAGGAAACAATTCGTTACTTCAAAACAAATCCCCGAGAACATCATCCACCGTATCAGCTGCAAGCGCTTGCTGGACCTCGACGTCTTGATTTCCCACCTGCATAGGAGCAGCAAGTGCCTTGAAGGCCAGACTTGACTTCGCATCCGACATGAAGAGGGAGGTAACCGCGCCCACGCTGGCATCGGGCGTGTCTTCGTCCGTCGAAACAAACCATCCGTAGGAAAGACTTTCCTCAGCATCGCCATCACCGAACTCCTCGGCCATCAGCATATCCAAAGAGGCTGATGAGCACGAAGAGACAGCAGAAACAGTGACGGGCATCTGAGGAAAGGAGGGGAAGGCCATGTCCTGCAGCTCTCGGACATGATCATTAATACGGTGGAGTGTGAAGATGGGCGCATAGGGGCGAGGCGACACCACAGGGTGACTTTGCTCGTCGCAGGCGGATCCCTTGGTGGGGACGACGAATGAGGTGAACGTACGTGCTCTCTTGTGAAGCGGCTCGCTCACGACTACGTCATCGTCATCGTGGATGGTGTAGCCGCCCTCCTGCGAAGATGAAGTAGGGGTTGTGGGCTGACTATCATCCGAAACTTGAGCAATGTCGGCAAAGATGCCCGACAAGAAGGCAGATCCGTAGGAAGAAAGGAATGGAAGATCCTTTGAGGAAGCAGCCGACGGGGTGTTGTGAGCATGCGACCTTTTCCGTACTACTGGGGAGGCGCTAGTCGCGGCGCAACCGCAGATGGAGTTGGCTTTGTGATCCGAAGGATTTGCTATTTCTTCACCGCTGCTGTTACTATCGGATTCGATCGTATGAAGAGCATTTAAACTGGAAATAGTTGCGTTTCTGCTGTGGTTGGCGCTAGACTGAGGACTCATGCTGTATATTCGTGATGAGTGTCAAATCAACAGTGTAGATACGCCAGAGGGCAGAGCGCAACCTCTCGTCACCACGGTGGTAACGATTATCGCGAAATCGTGAAACGATAACTCCCAAAGGAGAAAAGGGATGAAGGGAGGAGGGGGGGGGTTGAATTTTGGGTCCCCTTCTTGCCAACCGATAAGATTCGATTGAAAACAACAACTCCTTGGACGGTTCCGATCTGAAAAATAATGAATGAAAGTGGAGTGTGTGTGTTCGCTTGAGATCGGGGTGCGAGATGTGAGATGTCGGAGGTCGGTGCATGAAGTTGTTATGTTGTTAGCGCGATAGCATGAGTGGTCAATTACTGTTCAAGTATGAGGTCCTACGGGGTCCGACCCGTGTCTGGTTCGTTCTATGAATCGTTCTCCCAAAATGAGAGAGAAAATAGCAGCTGTGTTGTCTCCTACGTGGTGGAGGCTCCCGCACGTACGTCAACTGGCAATCGCTCGGGCGGACCAAAGCGCGAGGGAGATGACGTGCGTCAGTCAACACGTCGACTATGGGAAGAATTGCCCAGCTGGAAATTCGGCGGGCGGCAAATTTATTCTCAATTGGAGGGAGTCTAGATATCAGGAATCAGCGCAGCCGCTAGCTATCTAGATACTTCCAAATCTTTTTATCTCTTTAAAAAAACGCTATTCAAGTTGAAAGTTGAAGGAAGAATGAGATCGACTTAATGTCTGACTCCCGGGTTCCTTCGTTGCATAGGTAACTTCTATGAGCGATGTGGAATTGAAGTTTGAAGTTGTTTTTGATCAAAACCCGAGCTACGGAGTCTACTATGGTACGTACCCAGACCACGGGCAGACGAGATCTGTTGAATTCTGAATTCTGCGACAATCCGTTCGCTATCTTTCGATCCCCGCTCGCCGCTTCGTCCCTCCGTCTTCCGCGGAAAAAGGAACAGACAGGAAAAATTCTACCTACCTACCTAGAGTCGGGGCAGGCAAACCAACGCGCACGCCACGGGGACTCGAGGTTGAAGTCCATCATCATCATGGTATTGTTCGATGGTTCCGAGGCTTTCAAGGGGGTAGGGGCCCCATCTCTCAAGACCGAGGTGTCTGGTAAGTGTGGAATTTAATGGCTCTTGCGTGCGGCTTTAACGTCGCATTTCTTATTGTTATGTTGCACAACCACAACAAGTTCTGATGAATCTTCCCCGGCCGCCCCTGTCATATCATGACATATAAGTTTCGTCAAACACCAACCGCGTTGTTCTAGATTCTCACGAACTGAATGCTGCATCGACGGTGCGTCTTAATAATTTATTCATTCTTTGTGGAGAATTGATTGCGTTTTCTCGTCGTTCAACTTTGTGGCGTCGGTAACGGAGACATCGCTAACCCCTAACCCATTCACCCTATCGCTTGCACCCCTTAATTTTTGTCGTCGCAGGCTTTCAACTTATGTTGCAATGAGGCGTACGCACGCTTTACGGAATTGAAGCGACTTAAGCTCCACCCCGGAAATATGACACAGGAGAGGGATGCTGTGAGTAATAATTACTTAACTTTTCATGGCTATTGGCGACAAACACTTTCAAGACTTTATTTTTCACTCTCACTTATAATATCTCACAAATTATTTTGCCATATTTGGATCTTCATCCACGTTCTGAAATCAACGATCAACGGTCATCAGGTGGAGAGCTGTTCCGCAGCCGTGTACAATGGCATCCAAAGTTCCTGCCTGGTGCAGTACGAGGCGGTGAAATCTTGTTTGGGCAACAATCCAGACGAATGGGCGAAATGTGCCTCAGCAAGAAGGGAGCTGGATGTTTGTTCTGTGAGGAGCAATCTTGGAGAACTACAGAAATGAGTAGGGCGCTGGGCATACCGAATGAGAACTTGATTTTGTAAAATAATGTTGACCGACAGTTATCATTGGGGGAGATGGGAGGTATTACAAAGGCAGTCGAAAAACTAGGGTGCAGTTTGAATGCTGATTAGCTGCATCAATGCCACCTTTCCATAAAAGTATTGAATTACCTCAATATATCTCATCCTCTCACTCATAGACTCTGTGATACTCCTCGCGATGCAGATACATGACAATTCACATCCGACTCAAGAGAGAGACGCTTCCCCATCCCTGAGTCTTTAGAAGTTCAAAATACGGCTAGCTCGGTGTGCATTTCTGATCTGTTATTATGATCTCTACTACTGCATCTACTACTTATTACTTATTTGTCTGGAGTTTCCCGCCATTCACAGATTGAGGAGTTCGTGGCGATCCACCGACCGACCGCCCCATCTTCTCCGGAGTACCATCATGGTACTGTCGCCGCTGACAGCAAGCGTCCATGGAGAGAAGGCTTGAGACCCCTCAAAGACAGTAAGGGTATGGTTTCTTTAATAACTCTCCTGAAAGCGGAGTTAGTGTCGTTGCTTTATTTTTCATTTCCCACCAATGCTTCTGTTGGCATACACCACAGCCCATCTCACCCAGCAGCTTTCAACCAAGCTCGATCCTTCTCAATTTCGCCCTTGCAAAATACACAAAGACGAAGCCGAAATCTGCTCAGTAAAAGTGGCTTGCCATCATTTACTTCAGTAGATTCTCATAGCTCACAAACCGACCTTTTTCTGTTAACGAAAGAACGAGAAGTTGTCGATGCTGAGACTGAGAAGGTGGCTGCGGAGAACACTCTCACAAATGACGAAATTCCCTCATTAAGCAAAGTCAATGGAATGAAAAGTGGTGCCACATCCGGTACTGGCAACGATCTTGCTGTTTTTTTCGAACGTATCCTCCAGAAGGAATCCTTCGGGGCATTGTCGAACAGCTCAACATTTTCTGACGGACACGGGTATGTTCGCCATGGGAATGTACTCGACCGGGGGACAGACAATACTGCTGTCACCGATGACGCCCTGCTGGATATTCAACGTTCCATCAAATCCTTAACAGCTGGTGCCGAGGAGAATAATGTTCCAAATATATTGGATCTGACTGTCAACTTTGCTAATGAGGTGTATCAGAATATGACTGGAGAATCGCGGGATGGTAATGCAGGCGACTCATCAACTAGGATTGACGTTCTTGCGTCATCGTCCACAACATTCTCAGAAGACCTTCCTACAGAGATTACTAATTCAATCACAGAGCTCTTCCGAAAACTTGAAGTCGCTCTCGATGATCGATTTGTGGAGGCCTGCGAAGAGATTGCCTTCTACGACGTTCAGGGATTACGGAATGACAGGGATTTAGTCCCAGGACCTACAAGGTTGTTAGAAGAGGATTACGAAAGGATGAGAAGGGATGAGAAAGAAAAGCGCGAGAGACGCACCAAGGAAAGGGCGAAGAAATTGGAACAATTGATAAAAAATGGAACAAATACCACATACATGGATGAAATCGCAAACACTAGCAAGCGGATGAGGACCACCGAAATATTGCGAAACTTTAATGTCGCCCCCATTTACTACACCATTGCGTTGTGCATGCGATGGGTCCAGAAGGCATCCGTACCACCCATGGGTATGCTCATGTTCTTGCGAGGTCTAGCCTACCCACTCAAATGGAGAGATGGCACTGGCGTGGTGGGCAAAGCCAGGAGGAGGAGGAGGATGCGGGCATCATCTTCTGCCTCTAGTACTAATCTGAGAGTAAAGACCTTTGGCGATGAGCAAATTGCGGATGAAGAGTTCATTCAAGGTTGGAAGCGCACGGGTGAGATTGCAGCGAAGGGGAAAGGAGGCCGGGCCTTGGCCACTTTTCGCCGCTCAGCAGAGATATGGTTCTATTTCAGTTCATTCTACATTAAAGACACGTGGATATTGAAAACGTACAATAGTGGGAGGTGGTCAAAGGAAAAGTTCGAGGAGGAACGCCGTAAATTGGGTGGTCAGTTGACACAAAACTTGTTAAAGCTCGGGCCCACATTCATCAAGGTGAGTGCTATTTCTTCTGCCATCTTTGCACTCGACGCATCGTTCGCAATCTTTCTTCACCCCTTACTACTTGCTCAACTTCTCTTCAGCTTGGTCAAATTTTCTCGACGCGTATAGATATTGTCCCCAAAGAGTACATTGAGCAACTAAAACTTCTCCAAGATAATGTCCCTGCCTTTTCAGGGGCAAAAGCGCAAGAAATTATTGAAACTGAGTTAGGAAAACCAATTAGGGATCTCTTCGACACATTCAACATCGAGCCTTTAGCCGGTAAGAAGTGTTCTAAACACTGTCTTTCAACGATTTATATATTTTATACTGTCATTTCATGTCACGTTTTCGCGTGTTCTTCCTTCACTTCAACCTTAGCTGCAAGCCTTGGACAAGTCCATGTTGCCACCAAGGGCGAAGATACTTTCGCAGTCAAAGTCCAGCGTCAATTCTTGAGAGAATTATTTGATGTTGATTTAGGCCAGCTGAAGCGACTTGCTGAATTTGCGGATGCCGTAGACTTGACCTCGGAAGGAGGCCTGATGGATAAAAACACAAAACGTAGCTGGGTTAGTGTATACTATGAAATGAAGCGGTTGTTATATGAGGAGATTGATTATTTGAAAGAGATTGAGAATTGTGATCGATTCCGGTGCGTGCATTTATTGTGGACTTTCCTATCAATTTTTGCGTGGTCCCCTTACCCTCCTCTTGATCAATACATCATCATATGATGCACCAGTAAAAATTTCGATACACCCAAGTTTGCGCACATCAAAGCCCCGAAGACATACCACGAGTACACCACCGATAAAGTTCTTACCATGGAATATTGCCCCGGCATCAAAATTACCGATGTGGAACGCATCCGCGAAGTGGGTCTTGACCCAGTTGAAATTAGCACAAAGTCGGCAGAAGCATTCTTGGAACAGCTTTGTCGACATGGTTTCTTCCATTGTGATCCACACCCAGGAAATGTCTCCGTCCAAAAGCTACCCAATGGCGAGGCCGGTTTGATCTTTTACGACTTTGGAATGATGGATGAATTCGGCCCAGTTGAACGTAAAGGACTTGTCGATTTTTTTTTTGCACTTTACTACGATGCGGATGTCAAAGATGCCTGTGACTCACTAGAACGTCTCGGCATGCTCCGGAAGGGTGTGGATCGGATATCAGTGGAGAAAGTGGGGCAGGACTTCATCGATCGCTTCCAGGCGACATTGAAGAGTGGGAATCAATGGGAAGAAGACCTTCCGGCCGAGGAGAAGAAGAAGATAATTCGTCAGCGGAGAAAAGAGCTTGGGGAGGAATTCCTTTCGCTCAATGCCGAGAGTCCATTCATTTTTCCACCAACATGGACCTTTGTCCTAAAGGCGTTCTTCACATTGGATGGAATTGGAAAAACTTTGGACCCAAAGTATGACCTAACAAGATTGACATTACCGTATTTGAAAGGATTACTTGACTTGAAGGACGGCAATGCCTTTCAGACAACCCTCTTGCGTGTGTTAAAACGTGCTGGATGGAGACCAATCGATATCAACATGGCAATTACCCAACCTCGACGCGTGGCCAAAATTGAAGGCATTGTATCTCGGCTCGAGAAGGGCGAATTGAAACCGCGTGTCCGCGCCATGGAAGTCGAGCGAATGATAGAACGGAACAAGTATGTTCAATCGAATATATTCAGCGCGGTACTCTCCTGTCTTTTCCTCAACGCGGGAGTGTCCATGGCAACATTGGGACAGAGTATGATTGGTGCACGACCACTGACACGAACATTTTTCGCAGCGGCAATAATGTTTGGATTACGAGTTCCGTATGGTGTGTTTGTAAAGCTTCGAAAGTTGGACGAATACAATGATCGGTTTGGTGTTTCATCGAAATAAAAAGAGCAGCCCTGTTTCCGTGGGTCCTCAACAACACAAAGTCTAGAATTGTTGGCGTATAGTTGTAATAATACTTGCACTTAACATCTTCCGAACAATGACTCTGAATAGAGATTGTTCATTCGTGCAATCTCACTATTTCCCTGTCCCTCTAGAAAAATTCATTGAAGAATAATCATTCCACGACGTGCCTTCTCGAAATGTGAATACACATGACACATTCCCACCCATAATACTACTACATGCGTCGCACCATCCTTCATAAATTTCCTTGGATCATGAAATAAAGTGAATGGCCACGGACATTGATCAAAAATCTTTTTATCACTTTTGGGTATCTATCGTTGTTGAGTGAAAGGAAATGAAAAGGGAGGTACAATAATAAGTCAGCGGAATGTCTTCGGGTCATGGTGCGTACGCAAAAAGGATGAACGCATTTTTTTGTTCTCTAATCCATTTTGGTATGGGTACGTTTGTTGCACTTGCCTTGAGGATTGTGGAACGTACAAAATTCACCACCATTACGGCAAGGGATAGAAAGAATAGTCTTCGACAAGATGCCACTAGGGCAACGGAACGATGAAGTTGGTATCCATTGAAACGTGGTGAGTGATTCTTGTCGCTGCTGGTGCTGCTTATGCGTCCAATATTTTGAGTTTTCTCTGGTTCATCATGGTTGCTGTCAATTTCATTGTCTTCACTTCTGTTCATCCTCGGCCATTGACTGATGGAGGTGTTGGGACTTTCCCACCACCGCAATCGTTCCTGATTGTTGATGATGATTGATCTGCTGATACTAATATTATTTGCATCCCTTGAAGTGTCGTACTCAGAAGATGTCGACAAAGTTAGAATTTTTCGGCGCGCCCGAGGCGATGGCGTTTTGTTCAACGGATCGCTCCGGCGACAATGAAATCCAATTCTGGACTGGTGGTGTTGGGGTAGTACTAAGCCGGTCTGTCGATAATCAGTTGGATGATGGATGGGGATGGCAGAACAGAAACAAGAGCCGTGTCTCCAGATTCCCAGACAATACATCACCACCAAAAGGATGACTTGTATTGGTATCGGGAGTGTCAGTATCATGATTCCTCTCTCGCCCTCGGTGCTTTGTTTTTATTGTTGTTTGTTGGGATCAAATCGCAAGGTATTATGACATCTTAAAAATATGATGATAGTATGATGTTTTTCTGTCTGCTCTGAGATAATGGAGGTAGGTATCTAGTAGATAGGGTACACTGTCGACTGTACGATATGTGAGATTCAACGAAGAACCATCCATGGCCACCGCGGCCGCCTCTAGCGCATAGTGAACGCTGCCGGCCACACCCAACGGGAAGACTCACTGCGCCCTCTTCCAAACACACACCGCCGCCGACCCCCCGCCGAGGGGGGGACCAAAATCAAGGCCCTGCCCCGGGTAAGCTGCAGGGTAGAAGCTTCGACGACAGCCAGAATCGGCGATGCCAACGGCCATGCATCAACGATATCATGACGAGGCCAGGGGATCACCAAGACACACTAGGAAGACCCCCCGCTCTAGGGATCACATCATTGATGCCATCCCCAATACACGATACCCATCCAACCCCTCCCTGGGCAAGCTGCAGGGTTGAGGCCAAGAA
>JALLBB010000146.1:0-22000 GCA_036939735.1 Discostella stelligera | reverse complement strand
CTAAACCCTTCGCGTGGTCAGTTTAAACCTCCTCGCGCATGAGTACGTCCCGACATTGTTTGGTCCTCAGGTTGCGAGGACGATATCAAATATCAATACATTGCGGGTTGCGGCAGCGTCATGACAGATACAATTACATTACAATGCAATGATTGCGAAACTAAGCTCGCAAGAGGTTGGCTTGGTATTACCCCCGCCAAGTTGGAGGCGTGCGACAAATGCCAGAAGCAGTTATGCCGTCGATGCGCAGGAGACCATGCCTTGGTTCCCTTTCAAGAAAATGGCGAACAGCTGCCAATCAAAAAGTCTTCGATTAAATCTTATTGCAGAGCGTGTTTTAAGGACGTGTCGGTCCTTGACTACGAAAAATCATATGATATTGTTGATCCCATCCATATCCAGTCCGTCACCAATCCAGATAGACCAAAGGTGACATTACTTTGGGTGCATGGAGGTGGAGGAAGCAGAGCCATGTTCCGCCCACATGCATCCGTCCTTGCCAAGAGTGGATATCGTTCTATTCTGATGGATCTTCCCGGTCATGGGACTTTAGTCGATTCAACTTCCTTGACTTTGGACTCGTGTGTTGAGGCAGTGAAACTAATCTTGGACCGTGAATGTGATAGTAAGGAATGTTCGCAAGTTATCTACATTGGTGGCTCCTTCGGCGCATACGCTGGATTTCACGTGCTCTCCAAACTTGGAAATCGATTTAGTGGTGCAATTCTATTAGACTGCGGCCAAAACGTTGGCCCCGACTGCAGTCTCAAAGCGCGTGTCGGGCTTTGGTTTTTGCGTAAAATATCAGGGAAGATGAGTAACAAGGCACTCATGGGTGCCATGATGGGAACAGTGGAAAAATCCAAAGCTGATTATCATTTGGTCGAGTGTTCCTTTGCTACGGGCATGTTTTTTCAGCAAGGACCGGCACAATGCGACTGCTTGCACTCGGTCGCTCCTGCGAATATTATACCTTCATTGTCGTTTCCGATTCTTTTTTTCAATGGATCCGAAGATTACAGAGATAGTGAAAATAAGTGGCTTTCTCTGTGCAAGGACAAAGAGCGTTCTTCTCTCAAAGTGTATGAGGGGGGTGATCATTTCTTTTGTCATGATTCACGATTTGTTGAGGATATGTTGAGAAGAATGGACGAATTTATCCAATCATCCGTGTGTTGATCACGAGACTGTTTATGGAACAGCAATCCTTGAGGTGGATCATAATATTGCAGACGTAGTTGAGTCATGTCCCCAGCGCGCAAATCACTATGTTACACATCAAAACTGGGAGTTAGTGAATAATATTTGTTGTTTAAGAATGGAGGCATCACTTCAAAGTTATTGATAGTAAAATTAAATATTTGATTAATGTTTATTTTGAGGGAATTTGGACTTGGGCGCTCATCTGAATCTTCGAATATTGTTCATCGAATTAGAATGATGCAAAGAATAATCGGTTCTGGACCGGTCAGGTACCCGTCACAGCAGCCCTTGATATTGAGACCACAACCAACAAAATTATAGTGACAACGATTGGGCTTTGTTGTGCACGAACATCACGGTCAAATTAAGAGCAAGCATCATAGGAAGGAAATCAGATGAAGGCATTCGTCAGAATAAAGGGGTATTGAATCTTGGGTTTCATGTTGCGCTAGAGCCCTGCTCTATTTTAGGTGGACTACTGAAGTAGTACTCTTTTCTCTCTCATCGCATAAGACCAATAATGTTACATATTTATTACGACAAACAATGACGACACCGACAACAACACAGATCAATTACATCGTTGCGGGACACATCAATCTTCTTAAACTTGGAGAACATGGAACTTGAAACATGATGTTCTCTCTCTCCTGAAGATGTTGTCTCTCGGAGAACAGAGCCACGACGACTGATTCAACCAAGTTCTACAAAATGCGTATTCTTTCATCAACCCTTCCCTGAATCTCAGCGTTATTTTCTTGATCTTCTAGAAGTGATAGTGTTCGATCGTATCGATTTTCGAAATAATCCCTCGCACGGCTGAGTGCGAAGAGGTAGAGTAGAGCGACGAGGACCTCTTCCATTATTTTGATGAACTATTATGGTGGTTGCGACGATTGATTATATTGTTTGTATTGATTGTCTCGTTACTGCACATCCACCCAGCAAAAATGACACAGAACATTGATTGAAATACGTATTCTTTATTGAACTCAAGTCAGAGCGCGATGATCGATGATGATGAGAGCAGAATCTCGTCAGGTGTGGAGGTGTCCTCTTGTGCGAACACATTGCATGTGACGATGATGATGTGGAACGAATCTTGGATTCGTCGTGTACGATACATGGAACTGCGTCATCGTTTTTCTAGCTGGAGTCCATATCTAGTATTAGTTCCTACGCGAAATCCTTCGTAGGCAAGATTTTTCTACGGGAGGCCCTGCCTTGTGAAAAATCGGCTGCATGGAGATTCGAGATTCATTCGGGCCCGCAAAAAGCAACACAAACACAACGCCCGCGATGCGAAAAAGGATTCGTTGCTCGTCCGTCGCCACCAACACCACCATCCACCGCCCGCACAAGGCCAATGACAGTGAGAGGGGATAGCCGGACATCGTGGCATTATCACCGCCAACAAAATCAATTATATTATTGCCGCGGACGACTGACTGCTTAGTTGACTTTATACACACTGGCCTTGTTGCTCAACTTAATTACGGACGCGTGCTCTTAGTTAGCGAGCAACGGCCAAGAACGGGCATGTGCCGAGTTAGAGCTACCCCCGTCGACCGATCCCCTGCTGCGAATCAAGATATTTCTCGTACGAATAAGGACATCAACAAGTCTGGCGCCATGGTAAACTCATCATCGCAGAGGTCCAATGCTGGTTTACGAGTACTCATCTGCTCGGAGAATGTGCCGCCACAAGTCAATGGAATTGCCCGTCGGGTCGGAATGTACGCCGACGGATTGAGGAATCTTGGATGCGACGTGGGTGAGTTCTTGTGACGCCATGCTCCGAACCCATCGAAATCAGTGGCTGCCCGCATCACTTCCTCAAATTTCATATTATTAATCATCTCGATGCCAAACTGCCGATATTTAGATGTCCTACATCCCGACTCTGGAGTGACCAAGGTTCTCTCGCACGTCAATCCCTGGAACTTCACTGCGCGCATGATGATTGTCCACCCAGCACAACTCTTCAAGCTCCTGGCCACGCCGTACGATGTCGTGCACGTTGTCATGCCCGCCAATTTGTCGGGAATGTGGATCCTCGCCGCATTCAAGATTTTACGTTGCATTAAGGTAAGGCAGATTGGGAGTGGAAGGTTGAATGATACTTCATTGCCATTGGTACCAACTATTGATAACCATCCGTCCCGTCGATCTTTTCTTCCATGTCACAGTGCCAGTCAAAGCCAGCACTAGTCGTCAGCTGGCACTGCAATATTGTTGACTACATCAAGCACTTCTCCATTGGTCCATTGAGATTCCTCATGTACGCTTTCTTCTTCCTCTTGTTCGGAATGCTTCCCATGATCAGTGACCGCGTACTCACCCCAACGAGGAAGAGCGAACCTCGTCTCGTGGCTCTTTGGGAACGATCCATCGGTAAACGCGCCGGCGTTTGCTTCACGGGTGTGGACAAGACCGAATTTTCGCCTGCCATGAAGGAATCGAAATGGGGAAAAAATTGGCAAGCGTCGAAGGAGAAGTACCTGAAGCGAGAGAATAAGAAGTTTTTGCTCGTGTGCGTTGGAAGGCTTTCACCCGAGAAGGGTGTCGATGGTGAGGAATACTCAGTAAAGGGGTAGTTTGCCATGAATCTTTTGAGTCGCTCATTATAGTGTTCCCTTTTCATTTGCAAAAGAACTAATTAAGGTACTTCGGCGATTGCCCGATTGCGCCCTATGGCTCGTCGGGGATGGCCCGTTCCGTCCTGAGCTTGAACGTCTTGCGCGTGTCTTGGACGTTCCAGTGAAATTTCTTGGCTATCAAAGTGGCGAGGCGCTTCACTCCGTGTATGCGGTGGCAGACTTGTTCGTTTGTCCATCACTCACGGAAACGTTTGGACAGACTGTCAATGAGGCACTTGCCTCTCAAGTTCGAGTGGCGCTGCCGAACGTCCCAGTATTCGCTGAGGCATATGGAGAGGCCATCCCATCAGATGCGTTTTGGAGACCACTTGACCAATCCGATATGGCGAATTCCATTTTAAGGCAGCTAACGCGACACGCAACGAACGATTCAACCGGGTTACCAGACTTAGACAAGCTTAAATCGTGGACCGACGCTTGTCATGCCCTTCTTGGGGAATATCGACTTGCATTTCTCGATCGTCAGCACACGTTTACACTCTTTTCGTGGATTTATTTCCCAATATGGTGTGCCGTGACTATCTCGACGACTATATCATTTTTCGTATTCTCGCAGATTCGCTCTTTCTGCGGAGGTTCGGTTCGTCTCTTTTTCAGATCGGCTGCGGAGGATATGCTTATCAAGGTTCAGTCTTTCCAGCGACTGCCGTCATTTGAAAGCCTGCACCGTATGGAATCTGCAGAGAAGCGACCTGTCCGAAGTCGAAGCGAGTGAGTTTAGAGTAGATCTCGCTTGATCTACTTCCTTACAGATCATTTTTGTCGTGTAGTTTAATTATCCCCCCCCTGTATTTAAATGGATGTTGAGTAAAAGAAACCGGTGCTGATTCTTTTATATTAATGATTTATTCTTCTACGTAAGAATCACCTGAGGCTGCTGCTAGAAAACAAATATTGATGGCTTACTCTCCATGATTTGTGTTATCTAATGGGATAACGAATCTAATGGGCCAACGATTCACCAACAAAAGCCTCTACCTGAACACTCTGCTCAGCAGCCTTTTGCAAAGGATAGAGGATATCCATCGGCTTCGTCGTGAATAAGGCAAATGCGCTGTTGCATGTATTGAGAAAAAGGGAATTGATGTTGTCATGATTTGGTTCTCGAATTTCGCACAGAATGTAAAGTGGCCGACTTACCTTCCACCTGCTCGAAATGCAGATAGCTCATGCCCTTTGGGAATGGTTTTTCCAATCATCTGTCCATCATAAGTAATGGTGTTGACTCCCACTCCGCCAATGATGACCAAGGCTACCCGTAATGGCGCATCTTCTTTCACACCTCCTTCCTCTTCTAATACGATGACCAATCTCTTGTTCTCATTCAATAGATTGAACTTGCCACCAAAGAACTTAACCGATGCAGAAGGCGAGTCAACGCCTTCCATTTTGCAGTGGACACATTTTCCCTGGCAACCATCACACAAATAATGTGCGGGTAAGGGAACGGTAAGCAAAGGTGTGAGTCAAAATAATTTGGTTCGGAGAACAAAATTAGTCGCTCGATCCTATTCTCACCGATATGGGTGCATGTACTCTATGATAATCCTTGGGAGACAAGTAACCTAAAATGACACGATTCGTTCGGTATGCATGCAGGTCTTCCTCCGGAAGGCCAATGTCGGCCACATCATAATTACAGCCCTTGATCAAAATCGATTTCATGCTTTCATCATTCACAAAGCTTTGAATTTTGCAACATGCAGGAGATACCAATCTCCCTTCTCCAATTTTGGGGAAATATTGGGTTGCATATGTCCTCGAGAAGAAATCATTGAGGGAGATGTATCTTTGTATCTCCTTCTCCCAGATCCAAGGCTGTTGTTGAATATCCAGTCGATTGCAAAATTCGGTAATCTTGGAGGTCGCCTCATCTTCGCTCGCGAAGGGAGTATCCCATGAGTTTTGTATACGTGTGAAGAATGAAATAATCCCATTGATGATTGCGTTTGAAGTGCCGAACAGCGCCATGTCGAATAACAGTGTGGCGAAGACACCCTCGAAGAGGGTCATGCGCGGTTCAGTGTTCTTCATTGTCGCCGTGCGAAGGACATACACGTCGAGGGGGGATGTATTTTCTTTGATACGATTGGATATGCGACGGGGGAGGAAGAAGAGCAGGAGACGCGCTAGGAAGTCTCCAATGGCGAAGAAATCCATTGTCTTCAGACACGAGGAATGGTTGGTGATTGGGATGGGATTGACAGCTTAGGCTGTCCGTGAGCGAAGGTGGCTATCTGAATTTGGCTGACTTAAGACTCCGTTAAGTCGTAGGCCTTGCATTCGATTAGATGCGGCAGAGTCCGAGAGTGGCGATGACGCGACGGCTTGAGTATCTTCGAACTTTGTCCCAATCGGCCTCGCATCAATCAGGTTTGGATCCTCTCTTGAGTTGGCGCGCTTAAGAACCCTCCGCGCTTTAACGTAGGAGCTGATATATACACTGCGCACAAGCTCGCTTAAATCTGAATCTTCTCCGTACGAGAGAATCTTCTTCTCTCCGCCACAGGCTCGCGGTGGGTGCGCTCGCTTGCGGCGGGCGGCCTCGCACAACACAATAATCTCACAGCATCAATCAAGGCACCGTAGACGCCAAACCTCTTGATAAAACCACCATGGGCCCCGTAGCGACGCTAGTCCTGGCATTCATAGCCATCTCTCTCTTCGTCAAATTCTCCCGCGAGAAGGTTGAATTCTTCCTCCATTCCAATTTCAAGTACCACATCCTCGACGCCCTTGCATCGTACATTCATTACGGGAAGGATATCGGCGTCGATGCGGCATTGCAACTCGATTTTCCCACGCAAGACGTGCTCAAACGCCGCATCGAAGGGCAGAAGTATTTGTCATCCAAGCTGTGTGACGACCCAACCTCTGGAACTGCCAGATCCTCGGGGGGAGGAGCGGACAAGAACAAATCCATATCTAGGGGATGTCAACTCGCATCGTCATTGGTAGATTGCCGCTTCGTCCTAGCCAAGGTGTGCATGCCCCTCTTGCGGGAATTGGAATTCCCAAATGATAGGCGCAATTACATCACTGGGGTTTTCAACAACAAAATTGGAAACGAAAAGGAAGCCAAGGGGGGTGGCGGCGGTGGTGGGATGCTTCACGTCATTACGGAAGATGGAGTGTCGCGACCGTACGTGGGGAATGATGCCGTCTACACGTTTGGGATTGATTCGTTCTACGCACCTATCCAGGAGGAGGTGAGCCGTCGCATGTCCTTGACAAAAGATGGGGAGTCCAAATTGAGATTCTGTCCTATTGCCATGAATGGAGAGTTGGAGAAAAATGTGGAACTTGTCAAGAGACTGACGGGTATGGATAAGGTGAGAGAGATTCAATTCCCTGCTCGTTTCATCAAAATGTACGGAACACTGATCAAAAGTGGCTCATGCTAATAATTATTTGATCTATTCCTTACTAATATCACCCAGGTTCGTTATTCTCTCAGCGGTTCGGAGGCAGTTGACGGTGCACTGAAGGATATCAAGGCATCATGCAACAACAAGCCTATCGTGGTACGCTTCAAATCAGCCTATCACGGGCACGTTTCGGGAGTTTCCGTCATTGATTGCCCCAATCACGTGTTCCTCACGGAGTGTTCCCAAGAGAGCATCGACTTCGTTGAACGGTACCATTACCGCATTTCCGCTGTTATCGTGAATCCCATGCAACATTTTACTGGCATCAATAAGCCAAGTCCACCGGGGGAGAAGGTTACTCATTCGAGCCGCATTCGATCATCTGTACCGCGGGAGGAGTACGCTCGTTGGCTCCATTCCCTTCAGGAGAAGTGCAATTACTGCACCAAGTATTTGTCAAAGGTGGGTAGATGCGAAATCTGTGCTGTCGTGACTTTATCCCTTTCATCTGTATCCTGCATTTGTGTGCTCATTTCATTCCTCGTCTGCTGCCAAAAAATGCTAGGTCGCGTTGGTTATGGATGACATTTACTTTGCATTCCGCACACCTGAGCTGCTCAGCAGCAACTACTTCGCCCATCCCGACACAAAGGCTCCACTGAAGCCAGATGTGATCATTCTTGGGAAAGCATTGGCAGCAGGGTATCCTCTCAGCGCGATTGTTGGACGAGAGGGATTCCTTAACTCATACGACAAGAAGTTCCTGCTTCAAGTGAACAAGACTGTGGGTACCTTCGCTGCTTGGCATGGTGGCATTGTAGCGTCCAATGTCTTTCTGGAAGCCCTCGAAGGACGCGGATGTGCTGACGGAAAGCCTATTCTAAAAATCAGTGCCAAAGATCAGCTGACAAGCTTAGTACAGAAGTGCGACGCCTTCACCGAGTCACTCAATGCGGAATTCGTGAAAGCGAATGTTCCAGTTCGTATTCGAAATTTCAGCAACACTTTCTCTATTGACTTTCTCAATAAGTCGCTGTACAACAGTCGTTATCCCCAGTATTTACTAGCCGAGGGCATATTCCTTGGAAACTATTCTACGGGCAAATTCAACCTTAACGCCGACACTACTAAGAATGATTTCAAGGTCTTGGAAGGCAAGTTTGTTGAAGCAGCGAGCAAAATGCAACGCGATGGATATTTCGAGCCCATGAATACAGCCACGAAGCTCAAATTCCTCGTTACTCTCATGGCTCGGTTTGCTAAGAATTATACCAAGCTTTATTACGACCAAATCATGGCGGATAAGCACATTGATATCGAAGTGTCACACAACCATCCTGTGAATAAGTTTGGACACTTCTGGTCTTCTGTTGGAATGATTCTTTTCGCATATCCGCTCCTATTTTGGTATGGAGAGCCTCTCAAAGGATGTGCGTGGTTTTTCATGACTCATGTCGTGAGGCAGAGCGGTCACTTTTTCTATGAACACCAGGTAAGCTGTCACTCACAAGCATTTCAGCTGCTTTTCGCTAGATTCAACACACAGGCTAACACCGCTGTCTGTATCTTAAAGGACCGTGACATTGAAAAGCTCAAGTTTGGGCATAAGGACGCAAGCAAGAAAGAAGCAGTCGCTTTTCTCTCATGTGCTGCGATCATGTACAAATATCGGGAAAATCTTACGTCGTTTGCTAGCAAGTACATTGATCCCTCTTTCTTTCATCTTTCAATCGATCAATACGTCCTTGTTATTGCACTCTTCACTGTTGTTCCACACTTTGTAGAGATCATTTATCAGTTCGTAAGAGTTGTCCTGAGCTCGATGATATGAAATTTTCTTTCGTCTCGATGCAAGCCTCATCATAAATATTTTTGCTATCCGCGTATTTCAATTCTCGCAGGGTTTCCTTCGCGGAATGTCCTGGGCACTGAAAATAATCACCGATCCTTTCACTGATCTACTGGACTTTTACACGCACGTGATCATTCATCCGAGATGGTTTTTGGACTTTAAGGAACATCGTGCTACCTATCGCCTGGATATCAAAACGAAGAAGGTCGTGAAGGTGGAATAACACGTCCTTTGTAATTACCTAGTTCAATACTGCTAATCTAACTTTCTCGTGCCCAGATTTGAACACTGAATATTCGAACTGCACATTGACGAGACAAAAAGAATTGATGGGTTATTATCATTTCCCCTCCAGTTTCGTTTAAACTCTTACTGACGCAATTACACATCCAGTCAAAATGATAGCATCTCTCGGATAAGTAGTTTCGTATTTATCATCACACTAAATCTCATAACATATATCAACTGAAATTTGACACAGATTATTTTTACGCCGCCTTAGCGCTGCTAGTTTTGGACAATGCCTTTGCCCAGCGTCGACCTCGTTCATTCTCCAATACTTTCATCGACATGAGGTACCAGAATAGCTCGAAAATTGGGATCATGAATGAGGTTGAACCAACAGCGAAGTAAATACCGAATACGGACAAGACCACGCCTGCTCAACGGGGATGAAATCGGACGTGAGTAAAGCGAGGCAGATAGTGATTACGACGCCAGACGTCAACGAACACAAAATTCCTTACCCCAGTACTGTGGATCGTTGATTTTGAGATTGTATGGAAAGCAGTAAACTCGCGACACTGGATATCCGAACTCGTAACCGTAATAGACACCCTTCGCACCAAGTGCCTCGAAAACAGCGTAGTTCAATACTTGACCCATGAATAGCAGTAGAAGTCCAAATGCAAGTTGAGCCGTCTTCTCCGGAGTGGAGAGCATCCCCCCCCGGAACAAATTGTTTACCACATTCGTGCGATCTAGAACTAGCAAATCGTAACTGCACACCCCAAACTGGAACACTTTGATGTACATTCCGAGCCGTTGCATACATCTCCAGTAAAATCCATCTTTCGATACGTTGGATAGGCCCGGAATTTTATTTTGATCGACGGATTTCTTGAAGTGATCGGTGCATATGTAGCAATAGCTGTAGAGGAGCTGCATTAGGAATTATTTCGATGAGAAAATTATTTTGAGATGGTTGAATATTCCCTGACATACATGACCATGGTACATGGTACACACTCACCCGTTCGATGCCAAGTGCGAAAAATGCAATGACGGCGAACGGCATTGGAATATCGAAATTCACGTTCATTGTCTATGCTTGGACTACTCGTCCGCAAATCGAGCCAATGCCAAGATTAGGGCAGTGCGAAAAGGAGAGGTGTATGAGGCTGGCTGGGCGGTGACAGTGACGGGGACGTGAGGGCGAGGGCTCGGTCGGGTGGTGGTATGTGTATGTGGTGGTGGCGGAAGTCGGCGGGCGTCGCGTGTTGTTGTTGTCTGTGTCTGTGTGGTGGGAGAGATGCTCTACCTTTAGCGATATTTTCAAGTGGTCAATTATTGATACTTATCGCCAAAGGTGCCGACGGCCTCGTCGTCTATCTCTCTCGCGCTGTCTGCACACAAATCTTTGGAATCTCCAAGTTCGACCATGAATCTGAGTTGGATCACGCCAAAGACCAAACACGAATCTCAACCATGGGAAAAAATTAAAAATGATGTTCGCCAATGATGATATGTGCGTATGCGAATTCATCCTGCGAATCATTCCTGCTTGGGGTTTTGGTTTGACAACACGAAGGAGCTCGGGGCTGATACTGATATCAATGTTATTGTCTACAACATACAACATCATTGCCATTGTGTTCTTCATACGAAACGACTTCAATAAATGCTCATCGAATTCAATTGACAAGGCTCGACGGGAATTCTTTTGCATCGAAATCCTTGGACCATCTTGCCATGATTCCTCCTCGTAACGCCAATCGGGTTGATTTTCCCACGCCGAAAATGGTATGTGTCAATTCTACTAGCTGCTAGCATTACATAGTTGATTTGCTGCGTTTTGTATTATATCGTGGATGCTATTCCCTAACGCATTTTCAATGTCTTTCAAATCATAAATCACAGATTGTATTCGACAAAGATGGTAAGAGAATCGCTCAGCATCTTTCTAACAATTCTACGTTTATTGCATTATTAACTCTCGAGATTCTCATTCGAAGGAACCCTTGGAGACTGCACTCCGGCGCTAAGTCAGTGGTGCTCAAAGATGACATCCGCAGTGCGGCACAAATGCAAATCGACCGGTTTCTCTCCCGCCCGCACCGAGCGTATCATTTCCATCTTTCACGAAGCCATCGGTTGGGATTCCTCTGTCCATGGTTTGAGACCTTCGGCTCCGCTATCGGCCGGAACTTGGAATGAAATAGTTGCGATAGCTGCCTCGAGTCTGTTCCAGGCTGGATTGCACGTCGAACACGAAGAGGTGCTAGGGTGGCATAAAAACCTAGGAGATATCCACTCAGAAGATTTGCCGTTGATCAAGAACATGCCAAAATTTTTGCAGCATTTGAAGCATCATGGTATAATGATATCCATATGTACTTCCGATGATCGTGCAGCCACGAATGCGTGTATGCAGAACTGGGGTATCACTGATCTAGTTGACTTCTCTATTTGCGGTGATGAAGTCGGCGAAGAGTGCAAGCCTAGTCCTCAACCGTTATATGAGCTATGTCGTCGTGCTGGTCTTTCCCCAAGCGAGTGCTTTGTCGTTGGTGACACGCACAACGATACGAAGATGGGCGCCCGGTCAGGCGCCGGTTTTGTGGTTGGGGTGTTAACTGGAAGTGGCACTGCGGAACAACTTCTTGAAACTGGAGCTGATATTGTGCTGCCTCATATTGGATACCTGACGGATTTACTGTTGCTTAGCGCAGAACCCTCAAGTTCCGCTGTCACTGAGTTCTTCTCAATAAACGACGAGCTTGTCTCCTTGGACGATGAGTTGGTTGCATTGAATGATGAGTTCGTTCCCTTGAATGAAAACATGTCGCCAATCAAGAAGGTGAAAGCGTAGTAGTTGCCTGTTCAAGGCAGTCATGTAAATTAATGTGTTTCATACGTCATAGAGTTTACCCACACATCAATTTAATGACTAGTCTGCATTTCTAGAGATAGAAGTCCTATTTCACTTACTTCCGAACTAAAATTTCAGGAACACCCGCCCCGTCTCTCACCACCAGAATGTCTTCATCCACATACGACACATACAAATCGCGAGAGTACTGCAAAGCCTCAGGCAAATCGATAGTCTGTCCCAAAACAGACGCCGATTCATAAGTTTCAGTGAATCGTAACCCGGACTCCTCCTTGAGACGGGCTTTCACTTCAATCGATTCTTTCGACCCACCAAAGAGTTGCACTTCTATCTTTGCCTCGATCCGTGGCTGAACTCGGGATATAGCTGCAATGGTGTAAATTGTTGATTAAGGCATGACAAACGAATATAGTCAGGCGACAATATATGAATGATAACGAAGAGTATATTATCGTGAGCTTACAAATCTCAAGATCTCCTAGTTCAACCAACTGCGATGGCAATTTCTGAGCCAATCCTAACGCGTATAGTCCAGGACTGTATCCCCCAGAGTATAGGAACAAAGCCAAATCTCTAGTTGGACTAGGAATTTTGGGTTCAGAATATCCACCAGCATATCTCAATGTCCACACTCCATTAATCAAGGGGCTGTACACGGGATCTGGGGTGGGATTAAGTGCCTCCAACTTAAGTATGGCTTCATTAATCGATGCTCGGTCGGATGCAGAGATTTCCCCCGAAGACGCTAGTGACGACGGGAGGTAATCCATAATCGAAGATACAACTGATTCCGAGGCAGTAGATGGTTTATTCTCGACATCGATTGTGGCATCTCCTTCGGCCTTGGCCACTGTGAAATGCGAGTCCTCGGACGAGTCGGAGGGATACGAATCGTCGTAGTCGGCGAGGAAGACTGCCGTGCCTGCACGTGGAACGAGACGAGGCGACGACGTCACCAATCCCTTGCGAAGATGAAGGCCAAAGGCAGAAACTACCGTAGTACCCCAGACGATTGTGCCGAGGGCGGCGAGTTTGGTGTTGCGCGTGATCGTCATGGTTGCAGTTCGTTATGAAGTCAAATCTGTCGATGAAATAATAATCACTCTCACGTTGGACACGTAGAGACGGGTGCAGGTGGCGTGAGTGAAACAGCGACAAATCTGACGTTGATGCAGGTGCAAAATGTCGCCAACGTTGGGTTTCTGCGCTGATTCAGAGAAACCAACTTGTGAGCCAGAGCGAGTGCAGCATGCACAACCACAAGCACAACATCGTGATGTATCCTTGAGATATGCGATGGGCCTGAAACAAATAACAAATAAAGGTGTTGACAGGTGTTGATTACATGTATTCGGATTGTTTTGTGAGATTTTTTCATACAAGTACTGCCACCATGATGACAAGAAGACTTCCGGTTAGCGTCACCTTCCTAGACACATCCCGAAGCATATCCAACACCAGATCGGCGAAAACAGCATCTCCCGCGTTAGCTTTTGGTCGACGCCCTTCGCTGGCTTATTTTCCAATGGTTGCGACCCGCTCGACGATTTCGCAAGTGAATGCCAACATTCATCGTTGCCTACTCAAAACATCCCAAGTGCGATTTTTGACAACTGCACCAACCATTCAGCCGCACATACAGCTCTACGAGTACCACATTTGCCCATTCTGCAACGTAACCAAGTCTTTGCTGTCCTACTCAAAGTTGAATTACGAATCGGTGGAGGTAAATCCGCTCACGAAGGCGGAATTGAAGCCATGGTCCGGAGAGTACAAAAAGGTTCCGATAGCAATGATCGATGGTCATCAGGTTAATGGATCTGAAAATATTCTTGAGTCCATTCTCAATTTATCGGGTGTGCAAACTACGTTGGAAAAACGATGGGCGGAGGAAGGAAAGAGCGATGCCATGACTCTGCACCAGTTTCAGAAATCTGATAATGCTCTCCTTTGGACTCGCTTCGCAATTGACGATCTTGCAGCTTTACTTTATCCAAATATTTGTGGAAGCTTGAGTGAATCCTATGATGCATTTGGATACGTGAGAAGCGTAGATTCATTTACTGCTTTGCAAAAGATTTCGATTCAATATGTGGGTGCGTTGGCCATGCACATTGCTGCCAGAAAAGTGAAGTGTAAGTAACGTCGTTTCAAGCATACTGAAGTTGTGTTCGCACGAGTGCACAATATAACTGTAAAATCTCTGAACTCCCACTCCAGCCAAACGGAACATTGTCGATGAGAAAGCAGCTCTTTCGGATGCGCTCGACAGATATGAAAGTGAAGGGCTTCAGCATGGAAAGCAAGCATATTCGTCTGGCAAGTCGTCTCCCGATTTAGGAGATATTACAGTTTTCGGTGTCCTGTATTCAGTCCGAGGCCTAAATGCGCATCACTTCGCAATTCAATCCCGCGGCGGCGCCGTGAAGACATGGTACGATAGAATGGCGATGCAGGTGATGGGACGAATATCATAGGAATGATAGTAACCTACAGTCTAAGGTAAAAATTTTGAATGTATCAACAAACAGTCAATTGATTTTGATCGTATATTTCCAAATCTTGTCTCAGCTTTCCCCCTCGACGCGACTCTTCAAATATGCTACTAGTTCTTTCAATTTTTCTCTGTCTTCGTCATCGCTATCCTCCTCCTCGTCCTCCTCTCCCTCCAGCAACTCTTCCTCTTTCACCTCCAGTGCAGTCTTTCCATCATCATTTTTCACACGATGGTCGGCACCAGCATCGATCAACATTTTTGCGGACACTGCATCATCGCAGTGATGAAGAGGCGTATCGCCATCCATATCTCTTGCATTCAGATCAATTACGTTCGATTCTGCATTTAAATCGATAAGCCAATTAATAACGTCCGCACGGCAATATCCACACGCCGCATGCAAAAAGGTGAAGCCATTTGAGTCGGCAGCGTTTGGCGAGATTCCTAATTGTTTAATCGATGCTTGTAGCAATTCCAAATCTCCATCGGCTGCAGCAACGAAGGGTGTAGACGAGTCGACATCGGCTTGAGGTTGATTAGTTTGAAAAGCGAACTGCTCCACAGGAGGTGACATGGATGATGGTGAAATAATGTTGCCAGTCGCAATCAAATAGCACAAAGCACGACAAAGGGCAACAACAGCTAGATAGCCCGCTGCTGGATGCATTCGCATGCATGCTCATGCTGGACACACACATCATCATGTACGTCTCGAACTCTCCCGCCAAAACACAAAACATGATTTCCATCCATCATCCACCCACTTACCAATCGACCACCTGAGTTTCGGCATGTAACCATGGCCATGGGGACGTATAATAACACTCATGTCCATATATTGTCAATGGGTGGAACTATCGACAAAGACTATCCGCGTCTTACCTCCGGGTACGCTTTCGAATTTGGTGATAAGCCAGCGGCAAAACGAATTTTGGATGAACATGCAAATTTAGGGACCAGCTATGATGTGAAAAGCATTTGCAGTAAAGACAGCCTAGATATTACAGAAAACGATCGCAATTTATTACTTGATTCTATAAGTGAAATTTTGGCGTCAAATTCGTCATCCCCCCATCCTTTACGAATTGTGATCACACACGGAACTGACTCCATGATTGAGACTGCACAATATATTCAAAATCGATTGAAAGACAATTCTGCAGTCGTGGCGTTTACAGGAGCAACAAAACCGGAAAGGTTTATTGATTCAGATGCATCATTTAATCTAGGATGTGCCATTACGGCGACTTCCGTATGTAGTGTTGGATCAATTGTGATTTGCATGAATGGAAGTGTGATACCAGCAGAAAAATGTATCCGGGAAGTGGAATCGGGGTTATTCAAGTACAAAGAATAGTGATTGGTTTTGAAGTAAGGACTTGATCTATAGTCGATTCGGCATAGAAAGTATAAAGACGTCCCCTAATTCCAGACTCCCCCCACACCTTGTTCGCTCCCACATCGACAACAAAGCTAGCCATCACTTACCATATTTACTTAGCAACAGAGGTCAATTGTCCTTTTTCTCATTTGATTTGTTGCTTTCGGGCTTATCAAACTTCCCAGCTTCGAACCGTCGGTACAACTTCTCTACCTCCAGCATCAAGCCTTCCTCGTCAAAGAACCCATCGACATCGAAAAAGTTCCCCACCGACCACGTCTGCTTGACAAATTCAGATGGAGGTTCTTTCCCTTGAAATTCCAATATCACAGTATAAAACTCCGAAAAGCGGGGGAACTGAGACCTAACTCTAATCCCGTACTTGTCCATCAATTTGTTGCCGACCAATTTGATCGCCTCCGGATTCCGTAATGGCTTCGTGATCATTATACAATCCTTATCGATGAATGTCATGATAAGCTGAAGAATTCCACTGATGCAAAAGTATGACGCGCAGCACACTCCAAGCCAAAGACGATTTTTTGGGAAATCCACCGCGAGGCCAAATTGGGCAACGGCAGCAAAGGCGCATGCCAGTGCCATGAGGAAAAGCTTGACATTTTCATGGCTGTAGTCCTCCTCCAACTGTACCGCCTCTCCGTGTGCGGAAACATCCTCTGAGGTGAAAGTCCCCGCAACAGTCTCGTCGAGAATTTGCTTGACTTTGATGATGTCGCCGACGTCCACCTGCAGCAATTCAACCTCGATTTCCTCCTCCTCCTCCTCTTCCTCCTCGTCGCCGTCGCTGTTGACTTCCTTCACTGCCTTGGTGTTAGTGGCCTCGCCTGCCGCGGCTGATTTCTTATTTTTCTTAGCCATTGTAGATTCGATATGCCGAAGCTTTGACAAATAATGTTGGCCTATCGCTATCGCTGTCGTCGGGTTTGAATTGTGGTGTGTAGTACGAAGGGGAGTTTGGAATTAATTCATCTTCCACGTGTTCACCCGCCTGTGGCTTGCGGTCTCTCTTCTCTCTAAAACAGTTCTTGGCGGGAAAAATCAAGAGCACTATTATTGAATTACGAATAATTACACATCTGTTGCCTCCCATCTTCACTATGACATCATCCGCTCACCCAACCTCTTCGCTACTCACCCATGCTAAGGAATGGGCAAGAAGAGACCCCAACCCGAAGACATCGTCCTTTGTTCAAACTCTCATCTCTCAAGTCGAAGGGGCAAATAGCGAAGATGCCATTCATGTGCTCGATTCTCTCTTCAACAGACCACGGATACAATTTGGTACCGCTGGATTGCGTGGTCGCATGCAACCGGGTCCATCCGGTATGAACGATTTGGTTGTTATACAAACTGCGCAGGGTCTCGCTAGATATGTCATCAATTCACACAAGGAAAATCCATATCTCAAAGCCGTGGTGGGCTATGACCACCGCTCAAACTCCGACCTCTCTTCGAAACAATTTGCCATGTACACCAAGCTAGTATTCGAACAAGCTGGAATACAGTGCATATTGCTGGATAAATATGTAGCCACTCCCATTTTAGCATTCGCTGTGACAAATTTGGATGCTGTTGTCGGAGTTATGGTGACTGCATCCCACAATCCTAAGCAAGATAATGGATACAAAGTTTACTGGAACGATGGCTGTCAGATTAGGCCTCCTGTTGACGAGGGTATCGCGAGAGCAATAATCCAAGAAGAAAACCTAGAGCCGTGGATAGATTATGGGTGTAAGCTGGAAAAGTTGAAGGCCGCGTCTGATGACGAATGCAATGGATTGAGTGATCCGGCTCAAACTAAAACAATCGTCGATGCCTATTTCCAGTCGATGATTGCGAGTGGCCTCGTACCTGGAATATCAAATGCACCACACACCATAACAGCATCTGAACCGAAATTCGCATACTCGGCAATGCATGGCGTCGGATGTCCCTTCGCTCAGAGAGCATTCCAAGCATTTAATCTCCCACCTTTTCTGGTTGTTAATTCGCAAGAAGTACCAGATCCGGACTTCCCCACGGTGCCTTTTCCAAACCCGGAAGAGAAGGGCGCACTGGATGAAGCAATTGCATTTTCCATTGAAAACAATTGCAATATCATATTGGCCAACGATCCGGATGCTGACAGGTTGGGTGTTGCGGAGTGTAACAAGGATTGCGGAGAATGGATTGTGTTTACAGGAGATCAAATTGGAACATTATTAGGGCACTGGCTTTGGGAAACGATCGGAAAGAGTTCAGATCAAGTGAGCTAGACTTGTTCGTGTGAAAGACCCATCAACACGCTCTCCATCTTAACTCCCATCTGTTGTTTCTATTTCACATGTTAGCCAGTTGCAATGTGTGCATCAACTGTATCGTCAAAAATGCTGCAAGCGATTGCAAGCAGGGAAGGATTTCGCTTTGAAGAAACCTTAACAGGCTTCAAGTGGATCGGCAGTTGTGCTTTATCTTTACGAAATCAAGGTTATCGGGTTTTATTTAGTTATGAGGAAGCCATCGGGTTCTCTTGTGGGGGAATTATTCCCGACAAAGATGGATTAAGTGCTCTTGGTGTCATTGCTACGATGGCCACTTGTTTATATTCTCGTGGGGAAACTATTGCAAGGCACTTACAAAAAATTCATGATAAATATGGGGAATTCGTTAGCAACAACGGCTATTACCGGTGCGATGATCCAGCAATCGCAATGCGAGTTATGAATCAGATGAAAAATGGTGGGAAATACTTCGATCGAGTTGGTCGGTATGAAGTCGAGAGTATTCGTGATTTAGGTTCTCATGGGTTTGATAGCACAACAGCCGACAACAAACCGACACTTCCCACATCAGCCTCTTCGCCAATGATTACATTTCGCTTTACCAATGGATGTGTAGCCCAATTTCGCGCAAGTGGAACTGAACCAAAATTTAAGTACTACATTGAAATGCGAGGGAATCCTGGAGAATCAAGATCAGCTGTGGAACGGCGGCTGGAGGAGATGAGTGGAGTAATTCTTGAGGGCCTCCTCCACCCTGCCGAAAATGGGCTAATATTCCCTTCCTATCTTTGATTACACAGCAGCACAGGGTATCATTATTTGTCAACAGTGAAGTAAATGGTTCAGGCAGGTTATACCAGATAGTACCTAACCTAATAATTTTATGTGATCAGTATGGACAGCCAATCAATCGATCGAGACTTCTCGTAGACGATGACTCCTGCGAGCATTTAAAAGGCGCCAACAACCTTTTCACATCCACGGGGTCACAAACAGACAAACAACAAACATAGGAGTGCGGGAGCTCGTACCAGATTTTATTTGGACATCATCATCTTGACGAATTCTTCGTAATTGATTTGGCCATCTCCGTCAATGTCCGCCTCGCGGATCATCTCATCCACCTCCTCGTCAGTGAGCTTCTCCCCCAAGTTGGTCATGATGTGACGCAGTTCAGCGGCCGAGATGAAGCCGTTTCCATCCTTATCAAATACCTTGAATGCTTCGAGAATTTCTTCCTCGCTATCCGTGTCCTTCATTTTACGTGCCATAACTGTGAGGAACTCAGGGAAGTCAATGTCACCGTTGCCATCGGCATCGATCTCGTTGATCATGTCCATAAGTTCGGCCTCGGTGGGGTTTTGTCCCAAAGATCGCATGACGGTTCCTAGCTCCTTGGTGGTGATGGTACCTTAAGCAGAGGAGTGGCGTGTGTGGGGGAGAGATAGCAAGTGAGATGCAATTTTGATTCATGCCAAAAAAATGAACATTAGGAATTGCCGCAGTCGCCCATTATTTACAAGTAAATTTCCGAGCGTCATTGGTCATGCAGCTTCCGAGGTGTAATACGAATAATTCCAACCCCCCCCACCTTCACGTGTCCTCACTTCTATCATGAGTGTTGACAAGTAGAAAGCGTGGCTGCTGCATTGAAAATGCACAAAACACTAGCTCGACGCATCCTACGACAACTACAACTAATGACATTAACAGCCAACAGTCCGCCGTCGCAGCTGCCCAGATTCGACGTATCTACACGCAAGGGAGAGCGCCTGTGAAACTTACCGTCACCATCCTTGTCAAAGAGGGAGAACGCCTCCTTAAATTCAGCAATCTGCTCTTCGGTAAGTTGGTCAGCCATGGTTGAGGGTTAATATTGTATTAATGGGAGTGGCGATTGACGAGCTACGGTACTGTGTTTGGATCTTTTCTGCGTCCACACTCACTCTCTCTGGTTTTTGGTTTTGATGTTGTGGTGAACGTAGAGAAGGTCTGTACCTGTACGACGTAAAAGTACGAATTTTATTTTCAATAATTGTTGCATTTTTTATTTTTTGTGTTGTTGTTGGGAGAGATTGGAGTGAACGGCAAAAGTGGACCTTCCGAGGGGGCGGAAGAGAATCCACGATGGACCGAACAAGACAGTTTTCTGTATTCTGCTTGATGGAGCTAGAAATAATAAAAGCTGTATTCTGTATTCAGATAATCTCATAACACATATATGAACCTTCTTATTAAATGCACATAAACATTATTGCTTTGTCCTCAATCTGTCAAATACGGCAATGAGACCAGTTAAAAATGTGCACACCGTCCATTATTATTACAACACGCATTCTCTACTAATGACCATTGGAATCTCCCTTGAATTACGAAGCCTGACGAGGTCAGATGAGAAATTGTTAGGACTGAGATGAGAAACATACAATGCAGCGACATGAACACGAAAATAACGCACCATCATTGCTTTAAACTCCTCGAAATCAATTTCACCATTTCCATCCCTATCTACCTCATTCATCATCACATCAAGCTCTTCATCCGATAGGTCTTGACCCAAGTTATTCAACAGACCCTTCAACTCTGATCGGGAGATTAATCCACTGCCATCGGTATCAAACACGGCAAATGCTTCCTTCAGCTCCTTGTCCGGATCGTCGCAAATAGATTTCTTCGAGCTCATTAGAATCAAGAATTCGTGAAAGTCAATTTCGTTGTTTCCATTATCGTCCACCGATTGGATCATACGCGCAAGTTCTTCGTCCGTTGGGTTCTGACCCAGAGACTTCATGACCCCCCCCAGCTCATCAATGGAGATACTACCTACGCGAAAGAACAATAATCCCAAGAGATGAAAGATGCGATGCCGAGTTAGCAGAGAAAAAACTGTCATAAATAATCAGAGAACAAGGGCACGAGTCTTTCGATTCATGTGTCGAACTAATTTAGGTGTGGAGTGTCGAGATTCGAGACGACACGCTGACGGCCTCGACAAAGCCTGACATGGGTTCTCTTCCCTTTGCTACAAATCAGAGATCATATCTCGATCGGAAGCACAAGTCGGTAAGAGAGCTTGAATAACAATTGCCATGCTTCACGCTTCGTGCTCTAAAATTTCTCACTACTAGCGCGCACCGCGCGAACAAGCTACATCCTCCTAATGCAAATGCAACGTACCTCCGCCGTCTATATCGAACATGCTGAATGACTCCTTGAGGTCAGCCACCTCGTCTTCGCTGAGGCCGTGCTCCGCCATGACGAATTATCGTATTCTTATTCTGGCTGAATCTGCAGCAAAGAATTTTTTGATAGCCTCGCGTTGATTGATGTGAGATGTTTTTTGAGGAGAGGTGACAGCTTCTTTACTTCTCTATTCTTTCTCGATGATCGCCAAATCCAAAACGAAACGGTTTTTAGGGCGCCGCCCCCCTCTCCTCACTCTCTACCCGCTACTTCCCGCCCGCCCACCTCTCACCAGAAATAAAGCTGAATTATGTACGTAATCTCTCTTCATAGAGTGGAGTACATCGTTACCATTAGATACCATCAGCAGCATCATCCTCTAAGCCGGGGGTGCATCGAGTCAAGACAAGTACTAAACAAGGTCTTCTCCTGCCTGAGCGGCAAGGTTGGATGGACCCTGGA
>JALLBB010000145.1:0-21919 GCA_036939735.1 Discostella stelligera | reverse complement strand
TATCAGGTTTACATTATTTAAACGCAGTAGATTAACTTTTACTAGCTCACAATTTTACTTTAAAGACATTCAATTACATCTAATTACGACTAGTCCTTCATCGAAGCTTAGGACATTTTGATCAAATTAACTCAAATTTCAAGAAGGATCAACTTTTCAATTCGCGATGACCAAGAATCAGAAGAATTCCAACGCAAATTCGGGTTCAAACTCAAACTCGAAATCGAAATCCGGCAGCGGAAAATCCCAAAACAACAAGTCAGGTTGTATCATTCGATTCAAGCCACCCAAGCCAAGTGAAGACACCGTCAAAGCCAAGTTCCTCGAAGACGACGATACCGAAGTGTCGGAGAGCATCAGGACATTCCAGGCTGGTGATGATTACGGCAATCTCGTCGCGCTAATGAGCCGAATAATCGGTCTCGGCGACATGTACGGGCTCTGGATCGAAGGGAAGAGCAGGAAACTCGCGCAAGTTATGGCACGAGCGCTGGATGATCAGGTGCGAGAGGAGTGGCAAACAATCACAAGTGAGATTGACGACTGGGAACAAGCGAACATGAAAGCAGTTTTTCTCCAATTACTCCAACGGTTGGGCACGCAAGTGTTCGGTCCAACGGCATTCAAGACGCAATGCAGGGCAATGGAAAAGGGCGATATCAAAATCCCCGAAAACGATCTTCGTTCAGGCACTCACCGGTTGTTCCAAATTAATCGCTTATTGCCATATCTTGGGATCTATGCGGAGGAGTATTCAATCACCGAGCTCAACAAGATCATCGTCAAGAGCCTCCCGGTACGAGCACAGCGCAAATACCTGGAAGACGGCGGAGACGACCTTGAGGATCAAGCGGACATTCTGGAAATGATGACGCAACTCGACAAGAAATTCAGATTGAAGAAGGAATTCGCGGAGTTAGAAAAGAAGAATAACAACAACAACGGCAAGTCAAACCAATCGGGTAGCAATGGGAACAAAGGGGGCAACGGCGACGGAAAGAAGAAGTCATCCTCCAACCCTTGTCGCAAGCACGACGGCGCCCACGAATGGAAGGATTGCCCCGACAACAAATCCGCAGACAAATCAAAGGGAGACAAGGACGGAAAGAAGGATGAAAAGAAGAAAGCCAAAGGCGACTTACATTCAGCCAAGTCCGACAAGACACCTGCAAAGAAGTCTACTCCCGTCGTCCGTATCGACGACAACGTCAAAGCGGAGGAGTTCGATCCTGACCTCTCTTACGAGTCGGATCAATCTGCGATGATGGTGCAGGGCAACAACGAGCCTCGCAAGCTCATTTACAACTCTGTCACAGTCATTCAAGTACCTGCGAAGGACGGAAAGCCTCTAGGGACAACCATCTTAATCGACAACGGGTACACGGATCATATGATCATGTCGCATCAGTTTGCTATGCAACTGGGCTACAAACTTCAACGTGTCGAAGAGAAATCCTTCAACACCACGAACGGCCTCATGTCCACCCAATTTCAAGTCACGATTGATGACATACGCCTACCACATTTAAGTCGAACGCGAACTTTCTCGGCCACCATAACAGTCGCGCCAGAATCTTCAGGGGACTTCGGTTACGGCATGATAATGGGAATCGAACAGATGGACATACTCGGCATCGATACTTCTCGCACCGAGAAAGTAATCACTTGGGGACCTGACGTCACGGTACCAATGGTCTACATGGGATATTGGACGGAAGCTAAAATCAGAGCTCTACTTACGGAGTCCATCGTGAAATCTGAACCGTCTACTATGGAAACAATTAACGAAGAAATCTACGAGATCTTCACCAATTCGGATGCCATCCCAACATCCACATACACGGAAGCAGTTTATGAGAAACTCGACCTAATGGAAGTGGTTAAGCGCGATGGCGGGGAACTATCTCCGGAACAGCAATCGCAACTACTTCAAGTACTCACAGCCAACGAAGCGGCCTTTCAAGGACGCAAGGGCGAATACACCGGGCCAGCGATCGGAATCATACTCAAGTCCGACGCGCAACCATGGAGAGCTAAGCCATACCCAGTCCCACTCAAGAATCGGGAAATACTGGAAGGCGAGTTCCGACGTCAATGCGACATCAAAGCAATGCGTCTCTTAACCCCGGACGAGTTCGAAGCGAGAGAGTGGGCATTTCCAGCCTTTGGAGTACCGAAGAAGAATGGAAGTATCCGACTGGTCATTGACTTTCGCCGACTCAACACTCAACTTGTACGCCGAGAATACCCACTTTGGACGACGGAAGAAATTCTCACTTCTGTCCGCGGTTTCTCGTACGCAACAAGTCTTGACCTCAATATGGGTTACCTGTCAATTCCAGTTAACGATGCGACACGCAAAATACTCACAGTCATTATGCCTTTTGGCGCTTACGAGCTAAGGCAAAAACCAAAAACCTCCAAAAACGCAACTCATCAAAAAACAAGCACACAACAAGCCGACGACAAGCTCCAACAATCAATCGAGACCAACACCACTTAAAAGCACTTCTTCGTCCTCCTGGACAACATCCGCATCAGTACTATTAATATTCAATGGTTATGAACTCTTTCGCCGCTCTACTGCTCTGTACCGCATGCTTTTCATCTCTATGGTCGGTCGTCACATCGTTTGCTCCAGCAATTCAACATCATCGTGTCCTTCTTCGTTATGATAGTATTGCTGCTGCACCGGCGGCATCCAGTGGTAGGACCGCAACCAACACTGGCAATAATGCATCGCCCGCCACATCCTACGCAATAACCCGCGAATCCAGCTTCGCTCTCTCCATGGCAGGCTTTGGAGGCGCCTCGTCGTCAAAGAAACAGGAAAAGCAGAAAAAAGGTGGTGGCGGTGCTTCGGCTTCGAAGCAGTTGATGCCCAAGCTTCGCGCGAAGAGTCAATGGGATCGATATCTCGACATGAAACTTTGCAAAAAGGTTACCGTCGGGGTGCGCATCAAGGGAGAGGATGAAGATTCTTCGACCAACGATTGGTTGGAAGTGGGACGTGTGCGAAGCGAAGGGGATGAACATACTACTGTTGAAGTGGCCGTGGCAAGACAGCGTGCATTAATAGCCGAGCACGGCAAACGTCTCTATCCAGTGAAAATTCCATCCAATGCCATTTTGGAGTGGGGATATCTGAATGATGAGGAAGGGGAGGAAGAGAATGAAAACAAGGAGTGGATAACTGTGGATAAGTCAAAGGGAGATGATGCGCCGGATGGAATTGAGAAGAAGATTGGGTTTGAGGGTATTTCTCATCCGCCAACGGGATACTACTGTTTCTACAATCAGGGACGCATTGTTGACAAAGAAGAAGAGGGGAAGTTTAACAGGGGCTCAGAGAAAATTTAATGCAAAACGAGTACAGTCTGGTCGTTGAGAATGTGTGGATATTAACACGGGCAAATTATCTCACTTCAACAATCCAAACCGCATATTTATAGTCCATCTGTCATTATTCAAACACTTGATCCTCCCTGTTTAAGCATGTGCATGTAAAATTGTTGATCCTCCTCGGTCGTCTTTCTCTTTTTGATGACGTTCTCCTCATACCTGTCTTTCCGCTTGGAACTCTTCTTGCCATTCCCTTCTCCAAGGATCGACTGCACCTTCTCTTCATAAGTTGTTCCTTTAGATCGTTCCATTATGGGTACGTGCAAGGTCGACTCAGTCTGTCCCTTTTGGTCTTGACTGCTTCCATTGGGTGGGTATGGATACACGTCCAGCACAGTTTGAATGACATTTATGGCATGTGCCCATGATATCATGTTTTTTCCAGGGAAGTGTCGATCCACTTTTAGCCGGATATCGCCAACATCTCCCATTATTTTGTCGACGCCCTTGCGTCCCTTTCTCTTCCGACTGTCGTGTATCTGCTCAATAAACTCGACCACATCCGTCCATCTCACCTCACACTCTTCCTTCATGATTTCGAGCGCATCCTTTGCTCTCTCAGCGGCCACGGCATGATTCTCCCATCGTCTTTCCAACACCTTGGTCACGTCCCATAAATTCCGAACGGTCCTGCCGAAGCTCAAACTACTGAATTGACAATGATGCAATACTAATGCAGTCTCACTGGCCATATCATACGATGGTTTGGCAGGGTTCGTTTCAATGTCAAGCAGCTCTTTCACTATCTCCGGCGATTCGAGATTCCGTCCAATGTAAAAGAGGATGGACATGATGCATCGTATTTGATGCCACAAAAAGGCCTGGCCGATGATCTCGACGTGACACATGTCGTGAGGCGAAGCATGGGCATTAGCACCAACGAGATTGATTTTGGTACTATCCTCTTCCATCGATGTGATATACACTCGTTGTGGGCTTACCACCTTGCCCTGTATCAATACCCTCTCAAAGTTGTACACCTGCTCGCAATTCATTTTCGCCATATTCCTAAAATCGTTTCGTCCCATCATGTATTGCAAGCCCAGCGCCATGTCCGCTAAGTTGAGATTCCGTCGGGGGAAGAAGTAGCGGTACGTGCGGGAGGAACACGAAAATCGCGCGCTGAATTCGGAGGAAACGGGGCACCAACCCAATATTCGGATGGAAGGTGGCAGCACATTGTTAAGAATGCGAGGGTAGTCGTACTCGGTGATTATTTTTTGCTGGAATGATGATTGCTTCGCATCGTCGTTGCTGCCATCTTTGGATTTCTGTTTCAACGGTACGAGACAATCGAGTCCATCCAGTGAGTTTTTAGGCAGGGCGTCTTCCTCCAGTAATTTACCACCGGCAATGAAATCGCCGTCTGTGGATTTCTTCTCTGCCCATTGAGCCCTAAGAGGGAAGGCACTTTTCAGATAGAGTGCGACCACTTGATCCCGCGCGTGCACACCCTTATCGGTACGTCCGCACCTGGAGTACTTGGATGCATTCCTTGCACTAATACTCGCATCGGTTGCCCCCATTCCTTCCTTCTCAATAACTTCCCATTCCTCATCTTTGCTCACCACCAGCATACCCTGTTCCTCTGGTGATACCAAAAGTCGAGTCTTTTCGAGTGCGGCGAATAATGCCTTCTCGACGGAGCTATCATTACCCTTTCCAATGTTCTGCGCAAAGCCCGCGAAGTCTGTCCCATCGTAGGAGAACTGGAGTGCTACGTGGCGAGTGCGATATTTTTCGTTCCTTTTTGGCATTTCGAACTTGGTCTTTCCGTTCGTTTTGTTGTTGATCGTGACCTTGTCGGTTGACAACGCATCCTTTTCTGTTACTTTTGAATCGGTTGCCGCTCGACCGACTTCAATTGCCGACTTGGCATCTTCCAGAGATATTTTTCCAGATGCAACGAGATGGCGGATGGCGTTCGTCGCAACTTCACCGTCGCAATGGGCCAACATCAACATGCGGCTGGCTGCGCCTCTATCGCCGCCTCCGTTGCTGGGAACATCCCGTTGAGTTTGAAATACATCATCCTTGGACATCGAAATAGAGGAGAATAGACTAGATATCGGAATAATCGATTGAAAATGATGGCAGAGATTGCTGTTAGTGTTGGTTATGGTTCTGATGATAGCATAGTACATGCTGAGTTGAGGATAGAGGTAGATATGCTGAAAATCACAAAACTGACCTGTCCGAAAAGTCCCGCCCCGGCCCAGAGACGTCATGGGTCATCATAGCTTACACACACCATGTTGTTTTGGGCCACGGAAGTCTCGTACTGACAAAATAGGTAATTATGTCGGCTACTCTACTTTGGGGCGATAGAATATCCAGTTCCCCTAAAAGTCCTCTCCTGCACTCACCCTGCCTGCCGGGCTCTCAGAGAGGTAATAGGACCATAAAGAGCCTGCAAGTCCCCGCCCCACAACAGAAGAACATTTTCAACCATCGCAATATCCGCTGGCATATTCGCTCACTATTTGATATTCCCCCCTGACAAGTCCTCAGCAAACATTTTTTTGATTGCTAACTTCCAAAGCTCATCCACTACTTCCTCCCGTGAAATAGGTAAGCTGCCCGTTGCTTTGCTTTCTCTCATGTCCTTGGTTTTGCTAGTAATATCAACCCTCGACCCTGACCCTCCACTCTCAATGAATTTTGGGACAGCTGACAAATGGTAGGACATATCTTACTATGTACTCTCTCAAGCAACCAGCTGGAAGACCATGAAATTTATGAAATTTCAAGTCTTGTCTCATTAGTAGGAGAGTTCTCAAAGAAGGAAGAGGAAGCAACAAAGAGGGGGGTGAGGAGTGGGCTGTTACCAAGGTTTGTTCTCGGAGGGTGAAGATATTGCCGGGCACAATCGACATGCATGCCCTGAAGGGAAACATAAAAGATGGCTTTGAACGAATACGCTTCATATTTGCTGGCGGGGAGATCTATGTAGATCATCGCAGTCTTGCTAATCCCCGCCCTTCAAAGTATGAAGCATGTACAACATTTCCACTTGGCTGGGACGAGGTGGACCCGGGACTGGATGTCTACGTTGAGAGTCCTATCGATATCAAGGCATCTAGTTTCCAAATCTTTGTCAAACCACTCATGGGGAAGGGCGTGACATTGAACGTCACCCAACACATGACTATTGATGAGGTCAAGGAATTGGTTTTTGCCACAGAAGGTACTCCTCCTGATGAACAACGATTGATTCATGCAGGGTGTCAACTTGAGGATAGTAGATTCCTCTGGGAATACAAGATCCAAAGTGAAGCCACACTTCACTTGGCACATATACTTCGAGGAGGAATGTATCACCGCACATCTAGCAAGGTTGATTATGCAGCGGTGGCCAAGTCATTGACAGAAAATGGAACGATTCTTGCCCAGATCAAGTATGGGCCCAATGATGATGACAAATTTGAATTAGAATTGAGCGACGATGAAACGAGAGAGTCCTTGATCAAGCGTGCCAACGAAACCATTGCCGAGATCAAGGACCTTGAAACTCAGATCCGTGCCATCAAAGATGCCAAGAGGACCCGTGATTCCAAGGAGAATCAAACCAATCGCGACCTCTGACACGCGATGCTCCCAAGTGATGACGTTGTCATCTCTATGCTCAAGAGGGAAAATGAACTTCGCCTGAGCGACCAAGTCCAGAAAAGATTCGAGGAAGCAGAGCGTTCTGGTGCAAAGACGGATTGGATTGAAGTAGCAGAGGCAGTTCAACTAGAAGTGCTCCGAGAATTCAGCGTGTCGGAAAAGTCTCTCAATGCATATAGATGTGCAGCAATCAAGCACGGTATTTCTTTCTACGTCAAGTACAACCGTGCACGAGAGGGGATACTGCAGGTTGGGTCGAGAGCTCCCAATATATCCTTGATTTTGGTAGATCATGGTGGCTCAACTCGGTCACAGTCTCTCCTCGATACCCAACCAAGTGGTTGTCCATTGATTATTATTGCTGGTAGTTTGGTAAGACTTCAGATTATACATTTCTATTTCCGGTATCGTTGCAGTTGGCTAACTTTAGTTTCTTGTCGTTGACAGAGCTGACCCCCGGCACGGTATCTTGTTCCTGCAATTTACCGTGAATTCGCCATGGCCGGACAAGAGTTTAGCGATAGCAATGACTTTGCTTTTGTGTATATTGAAGAGGCACATGCATCTGATGAGTGGCCGATCAGCAGCAGTAGATACATGCCAAATAATACTGTTGTGTCTGTCAGGCAGCCAAAGCTTGCAGCTGATCGGGTCTCTCTTGCTCAGAGCTTTATCAATTTGTTTGCTTTGGGCCCTGAAATGAAGATATTTGTTGATGATCCCGAGGCAGGAAATCCGTTTGAATCTGCTTGTGGTACGTGTAACTGATGTTGTTGGTCGGTATTTTCTCCACTTCTGATATTAACAGTTTTAATTAGCACCATGGCCAATCAGGCTTTATGTAATCGAGGATGGTGTCGTTCAGTATGTATCCTCACCCCGAGACTGTACACATGATGCGAGTGAATTGAGAGTGTGGCTTGAACAACGCCACGCAATCTGAGTTGTAGGTGAAGAACGAGGTTGAATAGTATGAGTTTTGTCCCACTTGCATGACAGGCTTTCTTTGGAAACCCGAAGGAGGCCTTGAAAAAGAGGTACTGGCTTATCAATCGATCTCCCCTTCTGAAGCTTTAAATGTATGTGTTGATAGCAGTTTATTATAAATGATAGTCAGATACCGTGAAGGATGCAGAAAAATTGTGCATATATTTTGTACAACCTCTGGCCTAATGAATTATGGCTTTCAAATTTTTACCATGGTAATTACCAATGTGGGGCATATTGTAGAATCGACGCCAGTGTCGGCTGTGCTTGCACTGACACAGTTCTTTGAGCAACGTCAATTACTTGCACAGTCTCCCATCGCATTTCCTCGTACTTTTCTTTCATGTTTCCTCCTCCTCTTCCCCCTCAACATCCTCATTCAGCAACCTCAGTGGTAACAACCGCGATAACCGCCAGCAGATTCCAAATACAATCGGATTCCCTATCACCAAGAACCCCACCGCAAGCAAAATTGAGTTCGCGTAGGTTGCTTGCGCCGGCTTCCAATCCAGCATTGGATAAATGGAATCGTCATCTTGAGTGACGCCATCATAGGGATTGCCAATGCCGCTAAAGGCATGTGCAACATTCCACACCATGTACAGGATGCAAAATGTTTCGAAGAGTACAAATTGCCTCCAATGAGAAGGGATACGGCTCATCAAGAATCCATTGAGAAGAAGGAGGACTGCCGTGCCGCCGTGGATCATTCCAAAGACATTCGCGAGATTTGAAATCATACACTGTTGACTGTTGACCAAAATAAGATGGCGATAGCAACTTCGACCGGCAGGGCGATGGAAAACAAGGCCCAAGTGGTCTTGATGAGAATTTTTGCCACACCTCCACCACTACCAGCGCCACAGCAGTTCAATGAAGAGTTATCCAGACTGGTGGGAGGTGACGGACGACGCACCGCCAAATAAATTGCACAGACAGGGGATATGACGGCATACAACGAAGTAATAGAATATCCCCAATGAGTCAGATAGGCCATATAGAATGATTTGAACATTTCCTCTTCAACTGAAAGGGTCAGGATTGCAAGGATCCACGCAGCGACGAAGATCTTTGTCGTAATGCAAAGCACGAGCGGGCGCGGACTGAACGTTTGTACAATATCAAGGTGGCGAGTTCCTGCTGCTCCTGCAACCGAAGAAGATAATTTCTTTTCCACTTCTGGCACTTCGAATTCGTCATTGAATTCTGGAATTGGAAGGCTAACATTATCCTGTGCTCGTCCTGTCGTGTCATCGTTTGGGTGTGGCGTCTCTGACGAAGCAGCAGCAGAGCATAATGCTCCTCGCTCCATGACTACAAGATCAAGCATGGGGCCACAGATTCCCCCCGGACCGCTACATCTACAAGGGGTGTAACAGCGACATCCGAGGGTGTGACTCATTTGCTTTTGATAGCTTTTGATGCAGTAATGTCGTTCTGTCGCCTCTCGCAGTAGTATCGTACACGAAAGCGACTGTATTATTTTACCTGGCGTACTTGTGTTCCACGCTTGTGGCACCTCTCTCTCTCTATATATATATATATATATTAGTCAATGATTAACCACTACTAATCACAGGGACAAACGGACGCAATTCAAACACCAGATTTTTCTTGACGATCGACGTCAATGTAGGATTTCGCAAGAAAGGATTACGTCTCGGCATATTTATTAAATTGGGCCAATTCCTCCCGGATACGGTGATAAAATCAGCAGTGCTAGGGCCAACAGTGCAATAAAGGTGTATGTTCTGTTCTCCCCTACAGATGTCACTTCGTCAATGCAAGGTATTTCTGAGAAACGTTGCTTGGTCAAAATGATGAGTGCACCCCAAAACACTGCGATCCCTGAGAGGCTGGTGAAGCTGTAGAATCCGAGCGAAAGTAAAGATAGGAAGGATACTGAAGACGCATTTCGTCTACCAAACACAGCCATGCACGCTCTGCCACCATCCAATCTCCCGATCGGCAACATGTTGACAGCTGACATTACAAGACCAGCAAGTCCAACAATGACGAATGGGTGAATTGGAATCGGTTGCGAGAGTGGGACCAGCAAGAGAAGCGGTGATACGATACTAACGATGAATCCAAGCAAGAGAGAAGATTTCATCATAGCAGCAGGTACCATCGGAAATGATGTAAGTGATTGTGAAGTGACTGTCAGATTCAACCCTGAAATTAGAAGTATCAACGATACCAGCATGGAAACACCTGGTCCACCTATAGCGATGTCAAACAACGCCGCACGCGACGGAGGAAATGAACGAAGTGGTGTAATTGAACCAAATGTACCGACTTGCAATGACAGCAAAGGAACTGGCAGTCCTAATTTTGTACCGTGCTGTTTTGCTCCAAGAATATGACCGCCTTCATGCAACGCGGATACTGCCAAAACACCAAGAAATATTGGTAGACACAGTGGAAGAGCCGTGACATCATTTTCATTAACGATTGAATTGAAGAATGTTGGGTTCAGTGCCCAAGAGCTCAGTGCGTACGCTACTGTCGTGAAAGCTGTTAGTATCGTTGAAAGTACTGCCACGGATTTGGTTGATACGCTTCTTTCGGTCTCTTGCTCCGGTACAACATTTTTTGCAAGTGCAATAATTACTGGAGGCGGGCCTTCCTCTTTTCTGGCTCCAACATACGGTGGTAGCCATTCATTGTCGTCGACGAGGAATAGTTGGATCCGATCTCTCAGTTCCGCATGCTTCTCTAATCTGGTCTGTAATTTTGTGAACATGGCTGCGATGCAGTGTTCACGCGATTGTTCGTCATTGGTTGCACGCGACAACCTCCCTCGAAAGACTGCTGCAACATCTGTGCTATCCCATGACATGCAAACGAATTCAGAATCAGCCAGCAAGTCAGTCTTGATCATTTTCCAATGTGTTGGAGAAACTTCGACCGAGCTAGTTGCTGCCAATGCAGCAAGCGAAGTAGGTAACCAAGCCGGAGTTTCTAAGATGATTTTTTCTCCTGAAATCTGTTTGGCTCGCTTCCTTCTCTTCGGGTTGTCTCCTTTATCACCAATGGAGCTTTTTGCGTAGTCTTCCACACCATCATTCCTCTGTTTTTCAATTTGGGAGGAGTTCACTAAAACGTCTACTCGCCGTTGAACTAACGCATCACGTCGTTTGCGTAAATCGGCAACTCTCACTCGTAGCTTCGACCCCCATTCGGAAGGAGTCTGATGCGTGGATATTTTCTCCTGGTCAAGTATCACTACTGCCTCTAGAATGCGATCTAATAATCCCGATAACCGATTAACCTCCTCTTGCTTGTACTCTAATGAGTTATTTTCATAATCTCCAAGCACGAACCCCCCACCTTCCGCCGACTCTTGCCTGGACAAATACCCCTCAGGACCCATGATCATGAACGTTTCCCTCTCGTGCAACCTTTCCACAACATTCATCAATTTATCTATACCTAGATTGTTTTCTTTCATACGAATGACTAGTGTTTGTATAGCTGGTATGTTATGAGCAGATTGATTCGACACATCAACTTCATTGTCCACGACACGTTCTTCTCCAGGAACGTCGGAAGGTAGACCAAGCAATATTTCGATACATCTGTCCGCTTCCCTATTCTTAGCTTCTTTCTTTTGTTCCACATTGTTGCGTAAATTTTGTTCAGCAGATATGGCCTCTAGTCTAAGTTGCTTTGCTCGTTCTCTTAGCTGTCGGGCTCTCTCCAACGCACTACTGTTCTCATCGGCGTTGTTCTTCAAGATGGTGTCGGATGGCGTTGAACGAATTTGACTTAGGCAAGTTTCCTGTTTAGGCTGTCGACTTCTCCTTGGAGGGATGTTAGTTGATGGAGTCAGCATATAATAATGGTGGGGCCAGTCCCTGTCGCTAGCGACTGACATTGCAGGAAGGGGAACGAAGCCACAGCTCGCAACATCGGGGATGTTACGAGAGCCAACGCGTCCCAAAGCTGCCGAGAGCGCGAAAGGCAGATAAACTAGGGATGACTTCGTAATGGGCGCCATCAATCAACGCCGAACAGGGATGGTCAGAGGCAGGAGTATGGACACATCAAATCATGCAGTGATGGGTGACGGAGGAAGACCTTCGCCAATGCGAGGCGCGCCATTTTAGAAAAAGCGGGAAGAACAAGCAAGGGTAAGGTGTCTGTGATCCTTTCAGTGATGGTCGATTGTTGTAGTGATGACACAATAGAATGTCCTGTAAAATGCACAGCAAAGGAACTTAATTGACTCTACTTTGCAGGGATCCACAGGGGGCTAACGCTTCACGTCGTAGGCCAAATATACTTGTCAAAGAATTTCTTTCCCATCTCCACACCCAAAAACAAGGCAGCATTCGCCGGGAAAGCCCGAGCAATGGTAGGAGCTAATCCGGTGTACAGTGCCAGCGGGCCACGTTCTCTGGCAATACGAATCAACTCTGGAAAATAACTGCCGACTACCCGACTATCCCAACTAGCCTGAACGTTAGTTTTTGGTACATCGAATGGCATGGCAGCAGTCCATCCCAGCATCCCTGCTAGCCCACCACTGCAATAATTGCGATTCCACACGATCAATTTTGGAGGAATGGAATCAATAAATGATTTAAACTACCAATCAATGCGCTAAATTGGCGTTGATGAGATCGAAATGACAAAACTTACCTCATAAAGTAATTTAATTCGTCTGGCATCGAAGGAATGTAGGTTCGAAATAGGTAACAATTCAGTTCGTATGTTCCGAAGAAGAAGGCGTAAAATGGTGCGTCTCTCATAATCTGAGCATCAAACCCTACAAACAGTGACTTTCATGGAATAATGTTAACAACCTAAATGTTTGAGATGTGTTCAAATGAGAATTGCAAGTGGTACGTACGCGAAAGCCCTGCCTTTGAATCATCTTTTTGTAAACATCGGCGGAGGAAGATTCCATATTGCCGACCACAACCTGAGTTTTTGCCTTGACCACTTCACTGGGAAGTAAAACTGTTGCAGAGCAACATCCAGTGATTGCGCCCTAATTAGTCACAGTAAGATCGTATCGTTCGAGTGAGAGATATGGTGAGAAATGTCAAACCTACGTCGGGCTATGAAGATTCAACGGAACACTTACCATTAAGAAGGGTCGTATCAAATCTGGTCTCTTCGTCGGATCTTCCTTTGCATCATCGGGAAATGTCCTCTTCAATGCTTCATTCACACCAAACGCCATGGCATTTTCCGCGACCATTCCCATTGCTGTCGGTACAGCCCCCTTCCAAAATGCCGCTAAGCCTTCATTTGTCAGAATTGATCGAGCAGTAAATACTACCGAGGGATAGGCGAGCGGAGTCGTCTGCATGCGAACTTTGACTGTGTCGAATGGTTGGCCGGTGTAGCAACATGCGACGGAGCCGATGGATGCGGAGAAGATATCTCGCGTCACATCACGGCGATTGAGCGCGGGTGATGTTGTCACTGATTCGGTGGTCATTTTGAAGTCTCTCGATGTGAAGAATGCGTTGAACTATGAGAAACGAATTAAGGGTACCGACTTGCTCTTAGAAATCATCCGCTTGCATGTGCATGGCATAGGTGCACCCTCTCTCTTGAGAGAGTGCTAGAGAGAGATTGATGGATTCTTCATCGCGGGGCCGATCGAGAGCGGAAGCGGAAGTGCCGAGAGAGAGTGATGTGGAGCAAGAAGTTTGACAAGATGGAAAAATGGCGGGGAAGTTGATGTGATGTGTGTGTGTCAATGCGGCGGGAAAGAAAGAGTTCATGACGACTCCAAGTCCGAGATCTCTGCTCTATCCCATGACGAAGGCATCCAAATAGATCCAAATTGATAGCGCGGTGCTCCACTTACTACTAACTACACTAGAGCGTAGCAACGAGTGGCGAGGCTGCCGAATTATTAGAAAGCAGGTCTGAATCGGAAAAGAGAGCCGAACCAGTTTTACCATGGCTTCTGTCACTTCTCAATCATGCCAATATTGCTACATCGATTTAGATGTTGACAATCATAGATCAAATCTTGCATGGGTGAGGCGCGCTATCCGGCTGTCCTTTTCTCATCATCGCTGTATCTGCATCACTAAAATCTCTAGCCATCCTCACCATCATGCTCTTTTGTGTACATTTTTTAGACTGCAGCTTTTGTGAATGCCACTGATTCACGCTATGGGTTCAGCTCAAAGGATTTGCGTCGACTTGGTGGCTCCGAGTTATCAAGAATATCTGATCTGATGTCATCCAGTCACGGTAAAGTTTCTAGAGTAGATATCTCACAATTCACTGTTCCACTTGCACATGCTGACCAAACAACGATTATATATTTTTGCTTCAGAATGGAGTGGTAAAGTATCACGAAGCGTTTGCTATGGCCCACCCCATGGAAGCCGTATCGTCTTCAAACTCTACTGGGATATTGCTCCTCTAGCATGTGAAAATTTTGCCACTCTTTGTACCAATGGAGGAAACTCGTTAGATTACAGTGTAGGTGGTGACGGTAGCAGTAAAAAACATAAGACAGCACCGATTGGTGAATCTGGAAAAGAGTTAACCTATCGTAACTCAATGCTGCATCGAGTGGTGAAAGGTTTCATCGTGCAAGGAGGCGATTTTGTTTTCGGTAATGGATCAGGCGGGGAATCTATATTCAATGGAAAGAAATTCAAAGATGAACGTTTAGGTCTCGGACTCAAGCACGATAGACCTGGGGTACTATCCATGGGAAATAGTGGAAAGAATTCCAACACATCGCAGTTCTTCGTTACATTAGATAAGGCCCCGCAATGTGATGGGAAGCATGTTGTCTTTGGAGAGGTTGCTTCTGGAATGGAGGTGATTCATTCGCTTGAAAACTATGCTACACCCTCTGGAGGAGAACCTACTGTTCCCATAAAAATTACAGATTGTGGTGCCTTCGTACCGCTGCTTACACCCGGTGCTGGCTATTGGTACGATCGACCGGATTCTGAATCTTACTCGGGGATAACTCCTGAATTTATGATTCGTCCTCGGATTGGGATATTGGCACCAAATAAGCAGGTGGCAGAGAGATTCCGAAGCGCTTTGGGAGAGCATGCATCAACGCTGTTGGTGCCGGTAGATGATACAGGACGAGATGAGGAACATATAATCCGTTGCTTGTTGGAGCCATTAGAAAATTTTGCCTTAGACTTGGTCATTGCTGCCCCCGCATGCTCGAATTTGTTGAAACAGATGGATCTGCCCTCTACGTGGATTGACGCAACAATGAATTGCACTAGAGCCGTCTTGCCGAGCAAGGGAAGTGTGTTTATTGAAGCCAAGCCTTCCGATGTCATTGCTGCAATAGTTAATGAAAGTTGGGTAGGGAACACGAGACATGGTTGGGTGCTCAGCGCATCGTTCCGCACATAGTAACTTTGAGACCATTGAAGAACATTACAAGTTACTTCGTTACTATGATTATGTCTCTAGAGAGAGAGATGTGTAATTTGTCGCACACGCGCATTTAATTATCTCCTTCCACGCCTGCTACTACCGCGTCCAGCAGCAGTTATTGCCTTCGCCGCCCGCTCGGCCGCACGGGAGGTCGCCACTTTCGACTTAGATACAGTAACATCGACAATGACTTCGCCAGTCGTTATTCCCAATGACTCAGGCGTTGTCCTCGGGCACAAAGCCCTGCGACCGAATTTCCACTTGCATTGCTCCGGAACAATACCGCGGGCTCGACAGAGAAGATTCATTTGTAATGCGAACATATTTTTGGGATCCTGAGTAAATGATACGATGTCAGTCGATTTGCTATTGATCCGGAACGTGACCGTGATTTTCGCGCTTGGAGGTCCACCAACACCCGTTAACTGAGGCATCAACACTGCAGAAGTTGCATGTACACTGTTCGGAATCGATCCAGACTGAGGAAGAGGCGCACCATTCCGCTCTATTACAGATACATCAATCAAATCCTCATCCTCCATCTCATAAAAAGCTGGTGTTTTACTCATTTCTAATTTCCTCCCGTCGAAGATGGCATTTGATATCCGCAAGCCGCTCAAACGATGCTTTTCCTCGAACTCATTCAATGCATCCTGTAGCGGTTGATCGGACTTGAGTTTCACGTTTGCAGAACAGTCTTTTTTCGTCGTGGGATGTTGATATCGCAATGTCAATCGAAGATTTGTTCCGGAGTACATTGCCGTTGCCACTGGTGCATTTGTAGATGGTTGTAGTCGCGCCGCAGAAGGTGCGGTAACAGCCGCCGGTGCTGCAAAAACCGGTCCAGAAGAGGCACTCGCTACCGTGACGTTGACATCTACTAAGTCCTCGTCTTCCATCTCATAAAAAGCTGGAGTTTTACTCATGTCTAGTATTCTCCCGTCGAAGATTGCGTTGGATATCCGTAAACGACTTCCATGATGCTGCATCTCAAATTCGATCACCGCATACTGCAGAGGCTGATCCGACTTGAGTTTAACATTAGTAGAGCAGTCTTTTTTCGTCGTGGGATGTTGATATCGGAATGTCAGTCGAAGAGCAGCGCCCAAGAACGCAGGTGCTGCGGCCGCTCCTGCCTTGGCCGGCGGCGGCATGCGCGCGATGCTTGCCGTTGACGTGGACGATGGTGGCAGTGGTGGTGGGTTCTCATCGATAACCACATCCACATCGACCAAATCTTCATCTTCCATATCATACAAAATTGGCGATTTACTGAAGTCCAATTTTCGTCCGTCGAATATGGCACCCACAATCTTCAAACCAACTTTTTGTCCACGATATGGCAGCTGGAATTCATCCACCGCGTGCTGTAATGGTTGATCGGACTTGAGTTTAACATTAGTAGAGCAGTCTTTTTTCGTTGTTGGATGACGATATCGGAATGTTAATCGAAGTGCGGCACCAGTGTATTGGATTGCAGGTGCTGTTGTGGGTGCAGCAGCAGTTACAATCACCGCCGGAGTCGCCAATGTGGTCTGATGAGCAGAGGTAGAAATTGGAACTGGTGAAGGTGGTAGAGATACAACCTCTACATCATCGTCATCGTCACCTTCTTTCGCCTTGTACGATTGTGCCGCCTTCAATGCCTCACGCGCCCGTCGTGCCTCCTCCAATGCTGCATTGGATGCCGCGCGGATGGAGGGATCTCGAGTGTCCAATCGCGCCGAGCTCCGAGTTGCTCGTCTTGGTGCCGACGTGGCTTTTGTTGCTGTTGTTGTAGACTTGGCGGTAATATTTTCAATATCCAAGTCGAAATCATCATCGGAAAAAGTGGAAGAAGGCAAGGAGATGACCTCCTCGCCGCAGTCATCTTCGGCGATTTTAGTCGCAGTCGTTGTTGCTTTTCTCTTACTGCCCGCCGTGGGCGCACCATTGCCATTCCGCTTGGTATCCGCAGCTGCTATCACCATCGCAGACTTGGCCGCTGGTTTGTTTGATTTTGAATCCGAGTCGTCGTCACTATCCTCCTCTTCGGATGAGTAGTAGTTGGCTTGCAATTTCCGTCGTCGATCGCTCTGGAAGCGGGAGAGGTTGGCGAATGGATCTTCATCGCTGTCGTCGTCGTCGTCGTCGTCATCGTCGTCATCGTCACTTTCAGCGTAGGAATCTTCCCCACTGAGATCATCTTCATGGGCGTTGATGGCGAGCGGTGGGGCGGGGGTAGTAGCGGCGGCGGCCTCGTCGTCCATGGTCGTGCTGGCTTGTGTCTTGTGGAGAAGAAGAATTCTGTCCGTTTCTAATTTTCGATCTATTTACTATTTACTATTTACTATTTATACTTTTTGGTCGGTTTGTAGGTTTTGCAAGGAATTTTATTTTTTCGGTTTGGATTATTATGGTTGCTTGTAGTTATCAGTTTTCTGACTGATTTTTGATTTGCACGTTTTCGGATTGATTAGCTTTTCGGTCAATTCTCTAAGCTGCTCCCATCACGCACGGCAACACAACCTGACGGACGCTGACGGACTCGGCATCATCATCATCTATCCTGCCTCCTCTGCATCTGGAGAAAAAGAGCACATCATGAAGGATAGCAAAAGAAAGGGAGAGAAGAAACGAAGCAGATACAAACATCATGATGACGACCAAAACGACGGCGAATCGTCCGAGGGGACAAAATGCGAGCCAAGGCCAATGAAGAAGGTGCAAAAGAAGGAGACGAAGAAGAAACCTCACAAGAAGGAGACGAAGAAGCGAAAGCGCGAGGCATCTGCATCGTCATCTTCGTCATCAAATGAAGCAACGACATCTTCCGGAACGGCGAAAGTTTCTGGGGACGACGACGACTACAACGACGACAACACTCATAATAATGACGAAGGCATCACCCTCCTCCTCTTCTACCAATACGTCGAACCACCCTGGGACGAAGGTCAATATCAAACAGCCAAACAATTCGTATCCGACCAGGGACAGAAATACAATATCACTGGTCGGATAAGATGCGCACGTGAGGGATTAAACTGCACTCTCACGGGATCGCGTAGCGGCATGCACCGTTGGATTCGAGCCTTGCGTAAATTTGATGGTGGACGATCGACCGTTGATCCACACACTGGAAAGGCAACCGTTACCGAATTTGCCAATACGGAATTCAAACTAACGCACAATCTACCCATCGGACAACGCTTCCCTCGTCTCAATGTTATGGAGGTTATCGAACTGGTCAATTACGGACTGGCCGGATCGCGTGCCCCACCCATTTCCAAACACGGGGGACAGCATCTCGAACCTCACGACTATCATACCAAAATGTCCGAAGCGGATGTGGTGGTCATTGATGTTCGGAATCACTATGAATCGAATATTGGAAGATTTGTTCCGCCTCCGGGGGGAGCCACGGTAATTGATCCAAAGATGAGAAAAAGTACCGAATTTCCACTGTGGTTGGACAAACCGGAAACGAAGGAACTGTTGCGTAACAAGCAGGTGCTCATGTATTGCACCGGCGGTGTACGGTGCGAACGAGCCAGTGCATTGCTCAAACAAAAGATGGACACCGAACAAGATACCAAATCGTTGGGTATCAAGGGGGTGTATCAACTTCAGGGGGGAATCGATAAATATTTTAAGGAATTTCCATTAGGCGGGATGTGGCAGGGTAAGAATTACGTGTTTGATAAGCGATTTGCTCATGCACCTCCGGGTATTGCTGAAGGAGATACGAAGAACAAGATGGAAAATGGTACCGATACTGACGCTGGGAGAGAGAAGAAGGGCCCTGTCGATGCAGCTGAAGGAATCTTGGGGAAATGTGAGGCATGTTCCAAACCATGGGTGAGTGCGTCACCGATATCTTTCCCATTCTTTACAATGCACTGCATCATTGATGCGTGATGTCTAACACCACCTCCTCCCTTTGGAAATGAACGAAATAGGACATGTATCGTGGGAAGCGTCGATGTCCTACCTGTGGTGTACCAAGCCTTATTTGTCGCGATTGTTTTGAGGCTGATAAGGCGGGTACGAAGAAACTCGACAAATATATTCGATGTGATTTGTGCGTGGCGGAAGATGTAAGGAGCAAGCGTGAATTACGAGAAAAAGAAGAGAAGGAGGCAGAGGAATACGAACGAAAATTACGGCAACGACAGCAAACTAATGACGGAGGGTTCAAACAGCACAAAAAGTCACGTCTAGAAGAAGAGGAGCGTGCCGATACAATAGCAAGTCGATTGCCGTGTCCAAATCCAGAAGGTATCACCCGTCTATTCCTAAAGAATATGTGTGCCAAACGCATGAATGAAAGCACACTGCTTAATTTCCTACATCCAGCGAATGTCACACACATCCAATGGCTTACGGATCGACGCACGGGAAAGTTTTACGGTTCGGCATTCATTGAAACTGCGACTTCCAAAGATGCGGGCTTAGTGTTGGCATTAGACGGTTATATGGTATTGGGGCGGGAAATCAAAGTAAAGTATCAACGGGCAGACGAGAAGGATGTATGGCCCATACCGAACACGAAGGTGTCATCTAGATAACGGCATTTAGCTGTTACAGGCCATAACTACGATCCACCTACTCTTTACATTCGGACTGGGAAATCATTACAAGCATAATACAAAAAAGCAAATACTTGAACAACTCTAACATTGTCGTTTCAATGGTGGAGGGCCCTTTAACAAGGAAATCACGTCGACTTTTACACCTTCCTCCTTCAAAACTGAATGGGCTGCTTTCTTTGCCGCATTCGCGACCCGTTTCTCATCAGAAGCTGAGGGATCGACAAACAGAGGACATTTGCCGCATGATACGTGCTGACAGTGCGGTCTGGATGAAAAGACAGTAATGATTTTTGCAAATTTACATTGGTTATCGAGTGCATACGTTTGTCTACATCCACTGAAGAAGACGGATAACGCACTTACGTTCGACAAAAGTGATCATAACCAACATTCGACGGTATCTCTACACGGCAAACGTTACAGATTAAGCATCCACACGGGCACTTCAACTTATTACAACCATCCGACTTGAGAAATTTCTTTTGACAATTGATGCGCGGACAGCATCGGACCAATGCCGAGGTCATTGCCTCTTCAACCTTATTCCGACCGGAAGTTTCAAGTTTCGTCTCAACTAAGTCGCAACGCGCAATGTGAGGATGATATTCTTCACCACACAATCGGCAAGACTTGAATTGACACTGAGGACAGTGGAAAAGCTGAGGATCTTGATACATTGCGATTGCTGCCATGAAGTTGCATTTTGGGCATTTTGACAAATCTGGCATGTTTGCACACTCGATGTTGGCCTTGTAACGCAACTCATCGTATCTGGCGAAAACCTTGTTCGACAGGGTCTTGCGCAATACCCTGTCGTCGAAGCCAGAAGCGCAGTTGGGGGCCATGCATAACAATTCCAATGCAAACCCCTTACCATCAGAATTGCTATCATGTCGTTCGTTGGGTTCTCGGGAAGTACGCAACTGATCTCTGTCGATTACGTGCACTTTACCAAAATTACCATTCCCGAAGACGCGCTGCTCAGTGTGTTTTCGTAGGCACTCCATGCAAAACAAATGCCCTCCTGATCGACAGGATACCATTAAATTGAACTCGTATCCCACGAAACAGCACTGACATTCGAGACGTGTGTTCTTCCTTTTTGTTGGTACCGATGACGATGTTGCAGAGTTCTCACAGATCACTAGGCGACCGCCAATCGCTGCGGCCGCAAATCTCTCTTCGGGGATATCTGATGCGTGGATAGAAGATGATGACTGTGGTGCCGATGAAGAGCGTATGCCCTCCTCGGCAAGAACTGTCATGACCGTCCGAAAAGCGCATTCATCTTTATCTTCGCCATCGTCCAATGTCAAAAATGAGGATGCGGTACAAAGGTAGCTTTCTATCTCGCATCGACGATAGTGGGGGAATGCCTCGCGGACACGTTTAACCCAATATTTTAGGCCGGAAGCCTTTTGACAATCAGTTTTTGCTGCCGATGTGGCGGTGGATGCGGATCGTAGGGGAGATGACCACGCATTTTTATCATCTAGCCATCGATGCGCAGGGAGCAGATAAATCAATTATTCTTGTAAATACTATCATCGCAGCGAGACAAGAAGTTATCACTTACCATGGTGAGAAAAAGTACAGAACATAGGATCTACGCTTGGAAGATTAGATGCAATGCGTTTTTTCTTGGGTGCATAATACTTTTTCACTGCAGCGGCAGCAGCGACGGGAGTTAGGGCTCTTGTGCGGAATTCATTTAATTGCAATCCGGCTTTGGAATCTGATAGGGCTCCGAACGTAAAAGCTAACAAAGATCAAAGCCATGAATTTGGTATGGTAGTGGGAATACAAAATCTTCTCCACTATACTCACGTGGTTTGGGGATAGACCCCATTGAGAGGGCAGTGAGAGAAACGCCGAAAGTTGTTGCAGCGGAAGCAGAAGTGGGTGTGGGTGTTTGAAGAACTGTAGCAGATCCCAATGAAAATGCAATTGCTTAGATA
>JALLBB010000144.1:0-22169 GCA_036939735.1 Discostella stelligera | reverse complement strand
CTTCTTTTCCAGAGGGACAATGGACAGAGAGATTGTTACTGATCGGTCAAGATTGCAACAAGTTGGTGCCGACAGTTCTTATGGAGCATATCCGTTATATAGTGCCACAGAACCTGCCCCCCCCCTCCTCTACTCCTCTCTCCTCTGACTCGCCTGAGTGTGGTCCTTCGAACGCGTGGAGATGAGCCCCCGGAGTGCATTCAATGTTGCATTATTCTTTTAATCATTGCGAACAACGCCATAAAAGTTCAACAATACGATAGTTGCAACAGAATAATATTGATTGTACTTATCGTGATTACAATTGAACAAACATGCAATTACTCTGTATTTTCGCATCACGGAAACGAAATCTCAAACCACATCAAACGATACCCTTGGGAACAGCGATGGTGCAGAGGAGGTGACACCTTTCTCCATTACTTCAAATCAGCTTGTTTTGTTTTGTTCATTCTCATCTCCATTAGTACAGTGGCTAGATTGGAAGCAATTAGTATATTATTTTCGTCATCACGTACTGGCATGCCTAGGATAGTAGAATTACCATTTTCAATGTTGGATTTTGTGACATTACTGTTTGCGGATTTCATCTGGACGAGCGATAAAAACACAATGGCAACAAGATTGAGAACTGCATCAAAGTGTAGACAACAGGTCGTAACATAGTTCTTCTTACGTGTTGATATAGAAAAGTGGAAAACCCAGAAGGTCCATGAACCAAGGCCGAACACTTCATGGCTAGCTCTAACTCAGCTAAAAGTACGGTGACATCAAACGCAGGATTTCCTGATGGCGTGTGTTCTTGCCACTCAGCATTAGATCCATTTTGACGAGGTCTGTCTACATAAGTCCACTTCAATTCAGGGTAGACCTCATGAGCTTCGTCGACGGCATTAGAATCATCAGTGAGGAGAAAGATGTAATGATTCTGATTATTCAATGTGTCCTCTGGAATCATATTGACATAGTCAGCCACGGGGAAGTAAGGCCTGGGATGACTATCACGAATCACGTCACCACGACGAACATGAATGGCTGTGCAAATAGATCCTTCATCAATAGCTTTCTCACGTAGGAACTGCTCCTTATAATCGAATACAGCACGACGCAGCCAGAGCTGCTTTCGAGTATGGAACAGATAGGCGCTCCATCCCAAATCATCTGTTATAGCTGATTGACCANGCCCCAATAATGCCGCTTGTTGACAATGTTGCAGGGGGAATGAAATTGGTTCACATAAAACTTCATCATATTCGATATAGGTTGGGTTTGAGTATCACGGGGCTCAACGCAAAACTTGTCATCTGTCTCATTAATTACAATCCAATTGGGGTGGTGAGTGTGCCATTCATCAAATGGCTGGAGGGTGCGATTAAGTGCGTCCGATGCCGACCACTGCTGGCAAAAGGGCTTCGTGTAACAATCCTCGATTGGGGAAAGCTTCATTACTTTTACTCTACTTTCACGAGGAGGACTCTGCTCAAATAAAAAGAAATTTTTGATGATTAAATTTTGTTTTGACATGTTGATTGCATTCCAGAGCTGAAAGAATAGGAACAAAGCCACGGTGAACCCAAACAAATAACGCTGTCTACCCCTGCCCCATGCAGGACGGCGTAGATCGGTGGCAAGTGTTTTTCCTCCAATTTTATCCATTGTGCGAAGGTGAAGGAGTGAAAGGATAGGGAGTGAAGGAATAGAATAATATTAATATTATGGTGTTATGATCGTAGATCGCAGGTACTAGATAGATAGCCGTGAGAAGCTCACGTCCGCGATGCTTTGACAAGCCTGGAAGATCATGTGCGGACCCAATTTTGGCGACTATGTACGTAGATTATGTACGATATGTACTTATCGCGGCATCTCACTCGCCAATGGGAGAAACCTTTTATGAGAAAAGCGATGCAGATACGGTACAAATCCAAAATAGTTTCTGTCATTGAGAAATATCTTAACTAAATCATCATACCGGGCCTCGCTCAATGCTGTGAATTTGCTGTGAATTTGCTGTGAATCTGCTGTGAATCTGCGGTGAATCTGCGGTGACAATGCTGTGATTATGCTGTGAATACCAATGCTGTGATATGCTGTGATTATGTTGTTAATTCACAGCATTGGTGACAATTTTCTCATAATGTCACCGACAGACGTGATACTTGCTACCGACCTCTCGCTCTGAAGATACTTGAACATATCCGATCCATCAACTAGGTAGGATATTTCATGGTCTATCGTTGTACAATCTTGAGGATAAAATACGTACTCCTACTCCATCGATAGCCTTGCCCCATCATCGCCCGTACAGTGACCTACCGCGACGCTCAGCCTCGCTCAGCAGGTCGTCATGAGGCTAGCTAATGGTTCCTACTATCAGAGGAGATTGCCGGTAGCACAGAAGCAGAATTTCAAGTATACAGCATGGAATACTTGGAGAGGGGGAGACAGCGACGATGACTCCGATGACGATGACGAATGTTCCTCCTCCTTCTCCTCATTGTCCTCCATCGATAGCATTTCAGACTACGAACTATTGGACGACATGTTGAGTAACGTTAAACTTCAGCAGGCTAATACCTTTTGCCGACCTCAGAAGGTTTCAGACAACATAGTAATCACAACATCGCCATCCATATCCCTGTCCAATCAACTCGACGGTGATAAATTCAATGATGACCAGCCACCAACCCCGTGGGGTAAAAGCACTGCAAAAATGAGGATCATAGATGAATTGTCGGATCCTACATCTGATATTCACCTTTATGTTGGCCAATACACTGCCGGTAACTTTAGGAATGTCAATTTCGATACACTTCTTCAAAAGTATGCGGGCAATAAATACAAGCCATGCCGCTTCAGAGAGAATATGAAATTGATATTGACGCATCTGCACAACAAAACTGGACCATTCGAACAAAGTGCTGGAGGCCACCAGAAGAGCAAGGTGGAGAAATGGTACACTAGTGTCAATAATGTGAGCAAAGCATACGCGCTACTTTTTTCGCTCCTCATGAATGATGTGTCCTCTACCGCACTAGCTCGCATGTCAGTAGCAGAAATCTGGCAATCAGATGAACTCTTTCAACAGTATGAATTGGAAAAGTTCAAAGAATACTACAAAAACATGGTGATTCGGACCGACAAACGAAAGCAATCAATCCGCAACGAATACAAAGCATACCAGGATGATATGCTGAAACTTCCAAGATGCAATAAAACGACAAGGGGTTACCCATTTTGGGATACACACAAAGCTTCTGAATTGCTTCTGGGAGACGAGGAGAGTGGTCGGGCAGAGGAACTGAAGCCTATGGCGCTATGGAAATCCAGGACAGAGTACCAAGACTTCCCGCTAGATGTTTTTCGCAAGCACATCTACCAACTTCGAGCAAAGCGACTTGCTGCACCGTTCTGGCAGTATAAAAGGAACATGATTGCAAGGATGAAATATGAAGAAGTAGAAAGGTCGATGAAGGAATGGAACAACAAACGATGCAATGAGCTGATTGAAGAGTTTGATAATCTGTCTTTCAATAGTTTTAGTTGCAAGTGAATGAAGTAGATTTGATAGTTATCCGTTATCCCCGAGCCATCTTGCCACACACGCCATTAACGACTACTTTTGAAAACTTTCGATTTTCCCTCATGTTACCATGGCTCTTATTCCACTTGCGATTCACTAGTATATCGTATTCCCTTAATGACGACCGTATTGATTGTCCATGATCATGGTCGGCATCACCATCTAAATTGATGTCACATGCTTTGCGCTTCAATATCAATCCATGAGGATGGAACTTCTCAACATCAACACCAACATCTGCTCCTAGAGCTACTACTTCGTGCCACCTCTTTTCGGAATTATTAGCAGATTCCTTCTCACAACTCCTAACTGATGCATACGGAGAATGAGGGTACATATTGGCGGAAGACACGCCAACATACATTGAAATTTCCTCAAAGGCTAGTGTTGCATAACTGGCTGTTGCATTTTCGACAGACAATGCAGTAGTTGCATCGAGTTTTGACGTTGCCACATCAGCATCCCGTTTTAGATCTACTAGAGTTTCAGTAGCAGCTTGAATTCTTGCATCCAACAGATCGGCGAATAAGGAATCGGCGTATGATATTGCAGAACTGATACTGCTGAACAAGCTTATAGAACTTGCATTGCTGATCTCGTCATCTTGCGCTAGATCGGTTTCAGCTAGCAATGGAAGTTGTAGTGTTTGAGTGGTTTGTCTTGCTGCAAATGCCTGCTGCGAACTAGATTGGAGCTGGTGATGGTGGTGGGTCTGGAGAGGAGCGAGTACCAACTGACATTCTAGGTCTTGCTCTCCTTCAAGCAACCATGGTTCTATTGGCGATGATGCTACTGAATCGTCGTTGAATGGCTGAAGCTTGTTTTTGGTGGCGTGACAAAGCTGACTCCGGCCGCACTGATTTTGGAGGAAGGATCTCGATGCTTCGCTATGCAAGCATGTGACACAGTACAGAGAGGTGAGTCCTTTTCATCCTTCCCGCCAAATCAATGTAATTTTATTCGCTGATGATGTAAAAAAAATCGCTAATCGCAGTACTAACAGGCATGACGCATGACCATGAGGTTTACATTTACATGAACATTCATGTCCATAATTGATGCCACCGTCTCGTCGCCATCGCCAGCTGCCAACATTGCTGTCATCGTTCGAAAAATCAACAGCACGCCATCGTTCAAAAAATCAACAGCAACGCCATCGTACGCTGCCGTCATCGTTCGAAAAATCTTTCGAAAATCAACAGCGACGCCATCGTACTCTGTCGCCATCGTTCGAAAATCAACAGCGACGCCATCGTACTTCGAAAATCAACAGCGACGCCATCGTACCTCGAAAATCAACAGCGACGCCATCGTACGCTGCCGTTCGAAAATCAACAGCGAGGCCATCGTACGCTGCCGTCATCGTTCGAAAATCCCGTCGACGACAACATCGTTCGCTGCCGTCATCATTAGAAAAATAGTCATCGTCTAGAAAAAAATAGCCATCGTCTGTCGACGCCATCGCTGCTCTCAATCAACCGTCGACGACAACATCGTACGCTGCCGTCATCGTTCGAAAAATCTCGACGCAATCGTCCATCGACGACAACATCGTACGCTGCCGTCATCGTTCGAAAAATCTCGACGCAAGAATTGCTTCTGGGAGACGAGGAGAGTGGTCGGGCAGAGGAACTGAAGCCTATGGCGCTATGGAAATCCAGGACAGAGTACCAAGACTTCCCGCTAGATGTTTTTCGCAAGCACATCTACCAACTTCGAGCAAAGCGACTTGCTGCACCGTTCTGGCAGTATAAAAGGAACATGATTGCAAGGATGAAATATGAAGAAGTAGAAAGGTCGATGAAGGAATGGAACAACAAACGATGCAATGAGCTGATTGAAGAGTTTGATAATCTGTCTTTCAATAGTTTTAGTTGCAAGTGAATGAAGTAGATTTGATAGTTATCCGTTATCCCCGAGCCATCTTGCCACACACGCCATTAACGACTACTTTTGAAAACTTTCGATTTTCCCTCATGTTACCATGGCTCTTATTCCACTTGCGATTCACTAGTATATCGTATTCCCTTAATGACGACCGTATTGATTGTCCATGATCATGGTCGGCATCACCATCTAAATTGATGTCACATGCTTTGCGCTTCAATATCAATCCATGAGGATGGAACTTCTCAACATCAACACCAACATCTGCTCCTAGAGCTACTACTTCGTGCCACCTCTTTTCGGAATTATTAGCAGATTCCTTCTCACAACTCCTAACTGATGCATACGGAGAATGAGGGTACATATTGGCGGAAGACACGCCAACATACATTGAAATTTCCTCAAAGGCTAGTGTTGCATAACTGGCTGTTGCATTTTCGACAGACAATGCAGTAGTTGCATCGAGTTTTGACGTTGCCACATCAGCATCCCGTTTTAGATCTACTAGAGTTTCAGTAGCAGCTTGAATTCTTGCATCCAACAGATCGGCGAATAAGGAATCGGCGTATGATATTGCAGAACTGATACTGCTGAACAAGCTTATAGAACTTGCATTGCTGATCTCGTCATCTTGCGCTAGATCGGTTTCAGCTAGCAATGGAAGTTGTAGTGTTTGAGTGGTTTGTCTTGCTGCAAATGCCTGCTGCGAACTAGATTGGAGCTGGTGATGGTGGTGGGTCTGGAGAGGAGCGAGTACCAACTGACATTCTAGGTCTTGCTCTCCTTCAAGCAACCATGGTTCTATTGGCAATGATGCTACTGAATCGTCATTGAATGGCTGAAGCTTGTTTTTGGTGGCGTGACAAAGCTCTGACTCTGGCCGCACTGATTTTGGAGGAAGGATCTCGATGCTTCGCTGTATAGATGTGATTTTGATGCTTTGCTGTAGAGATGTTAATGAGTGTACCGATTCTTTCTTTCGACACAAATTCGATTCTGTCAGCGTCGATAATGATTCATGTTGCATGTTTGAATGCTCAGTATCAGTAGTAGTAGGGTGGTCTGCTTCTTGCGTTGCTTCTGTGTATTGCATCGGCAAATGATAGGATGGAAATGGAATATCAGATGGCTGGAGCTTGTAGTTTGCGGCTTGAAGTTCTGACTCTGGCTGCACTGATTTTAGTGGCTGAACCTCCATGTGCAGCTGTGAAGATTGTGGTGGGAATGTCGTTCCTTCCATTCGAGAGTGAGATTCACTTAGTCTCGGCGAAGGTACAGTGTGATTTTGCATATTTTGATTCTCAGTCGGGTGGTCCACTTGCATTGACTCTGGGTTCTGCATAGATTGATGAAATAGTAGCCAGCGAGAATCAGACATACTACCAGCGAGGGTTTGCATTGGCAGAGTTGGTGGGTATGCTTGTTCTTGCTGATATGTGAGTAGTGCTGTTGCATGCTGCAATGGTTGGTTGGCGTCTTTCATTTCTAGCTGATGATAGTGTTGAGGAGGCTGCATTTTTGGTGGTTTGAATAATACAAGATGGTTTGATGATGTACTATGTCCTGGTGCTGGCGCTTCAAGCAGCAGCGGAATATGGTGATATGTCAGTCCTTCTTCAAGTGGGAGTTGTTGGTGAGGTGTGTTCATCACATGTTGCTGTACTTCTTGGATTTCTGTTGCTTCTGATTGGCGATTCGGGTGTAAGAGCTGACGCTTATCCATTGGTACATGTAGTGTATCTTTCATCACTACGTCGTGCTCTGGTATAGTAGATGTAATCAAAAGTAGTGAAGATGGTTGTTCTGGTGGATCAGGCAATTCTGTACATCGATGTCCCGCTCCAATTGTGTCGGGATTGTCGTTCATGGATGAGTTGAAGGTTGGTATTTTTACATATGCTGCTGATTGGTGTTGTATTGGTGGAGGCCGCTGAAGTTTGCCGGTTTCATCAGGTGGAAGTGAAAGCAAGGGCGCATGCTCTGGTGGATCAGGCAAATTCGTAAGGACTATCGACTCTTCTCGAAGCAAACTGATGGTTGGTTCAATCGGTGGCGGTTGCAGCAGTTGTCTTTGTTGGTGCAGGAGTACCAGCGAGGACGGGTGCTCAGGTGGATCAGGCAAATTCGTATGGACCATCGATCCCTCTTCTCGAAGCAAACTGGTGGTTGGTTGAATCGGTGGCGGTTGCATCACTTGTGTTTGTTGGTGCCTCCTGAGTACCAACGAGGATGGATGCTCTGGGGGATCAGGCAAGTTTGTAAGGACTATCGACCCTTCTTCTTGAAGCAAACTTATGTTGGGTTGAATCGGTGGCGGTTGCAGCGCTTGTCTTTGTTGGTGTCCAAGTAACAGCAACGACGGATGCTCTGGTGGATCCGGCAAATTCGTAAGGACTATTAACCCTTCTTCTCGAAGCAAACTGGTGGTTGGTTCAATTGGTGGTGGTTGCAGCGCTTGTCTTTGTCGGCGCCGGAGTAATAGCGAGCGGAAACTGCGATTTCCAATGTAGGACCGAAATCTTTTTGCGATGACTGGCATTGCAAATTCCCGAAGAGTAGTAGTAGTAATATTATTGGTATTACCTATCAAGCAAGGATGGCAAGCAACAATCAATTAGTTAGTTCTATTAATTACAAGTCATACACGATAGACCACTAACACCAAACGGCGATGCACCGCTGTACAACGATGGACATTGTGTAACATAATAACAAAGCCAACGCATTCTATCACCAACACATACATAAGGTTGAACATGCAAACAAGAGCAGTGTCTAACCTCGGTAGTTTCCTCGAGCATAACCACCATAATAGTCACTACCCATTCCATCATTCTGCCCATGAGCACCAGTAGTAGAATCACGAGCATAATCATCATAATATTCACCACCCATGCCAGAAGTCTGCCTATCATGAGCAGTAGTACCGCGGCGTGCCCATGCATCCTTCCATGTAGTTGGCGTCCATTTCCATGCAGGGGGCTTATTCTGCTCCTCGCTTCCCTCGTCCATCTGACTACCACTCGCCAAAGAAATCAAATGATCATTGTCTTCATCGTTCTTGTAGTTTCTACCACCTCCATTTTCAACACCATCCTTGGTAGCATAGGCATAATGATCATTCTGGGTGGTGGTGTGCTCATTCTCGAAGGTGCTGAAAGGATCAAAGTCCTGCTGCTGGGTGGTGGAGTGCTCCCGCTGGGTGGTAGTGTGTTCCTGCTGGGTGAAAGGCTGCTCATGTGTGGTGTAAGACTGGTTCTGCTGGTGCTGGGTGCCGGTCTGATGAGTGTAGTGCTTACGAGTAGTATGAGCACGAGGAGGGCTGTGGTGGTGGCTTGCCGTGGTTGCATGATTGCGTTGGTGGTGCGCTGTGGAGCTGGTGGGTGGGTTCATGCTGCCCCCACGGTTGAGAGCATTGGCTTGATCCTGCTGTGCCTTCGCATTCATCGTCACTTGCAGCCTATTAATTACCTTCTTGGGCGTGGTTTTTGGGGTGGAGATCAAACGGTGCAAGTCCTTTCCTTCATTGCCAAACATAGCCACCTTAAAGATAAGAAAACCCGCGATCCTGGTGTAGGGCACTGATTCCAGTAACAGGGGAGAATTGTCTTCGTAGGGAGCAATGTTCGGAAATCCTCGCAGGTCACCACTCGCACCATCATGCCTGCTGTTCCATGTCTCCCCTTGCCAGCAATAAGCGTGAACGTAGATTTGCTCTCCAGTAGTAGGATCACAAGGAAGCTTGAGCCGATACGTCTCCAACACTGGTTTCCTGGTCTTTTCGTCCATGCCTTGAGCGAGCGCGACATTGCAATTTTTGATGCTGGTATCACGAGCAAATATCACATCATCCTCCGTGATACCCACGTTATTATTCTCGTAGTAATCCATGATGTCATTATCGTAGGTGGTCTGAATGGCGGCGGGCACTGTTTCCAACAAGGCTTCGGAGAATACTGGGCGGGTAAGGAGTAGATACTTTGAGCCATATCCGTTCTCGGCAGGATTAGGAAGTGTGCCATGCTCCATGTCGATGGATAGGGAGGTTCGCCCGCCTTCAACATCCTTCTCCGAATCAAAGGGGACAATGATATCGAGGTTATCCAACCAATGCCTACCCTCGTCATCTTTTACTCTCCCCCCACGGTAGACCTGAATGCTGAACGGATTAACTGCCGGGGTGAAGCCCAATGAGAGAGTGTTTGGTAGATCTCGATCTCGGGATGTCTTCCTGCCAGAAGATGATGGTGGCGGCGGTGGCGAAAGTCTGGATGAAGCTCGTGGAGGAGTAGTAGTAGCACTGCTGTTGTTGTGCACGTGGAAGGAGGAAGCGAACCAAATAGAAATGGAATGGTTAGATTTATCAGAATCGTAAAGGAATAAGCATACCAAATGAAAATAGAAAATGAAAGGATACTACTACTTACTACCGATTACTACTACGAGTACCCACATTCATGTTACTGAGGCTGGCTGTGAGGAGCTCATCGGCCGCGGCGACATCATCATTGTCACCGGCCACACTTTCATCGGTCCTTCCTCTGCTCCTGGTGCTGCGTGACATGGTGGTTTGTGTTATGGGCGGCGATTGCGATGCAAGGAGAGTATCGATGATATCGTTGTGTTCAAAGGATCGGTAGAAATCGGCCGGCTTGAAGACTGCTGCTGCTGTGCTTGGTGGACAGACACGCCGCAAGATGTTTCCCTTTCGATTTGACGAATACCTCCTGACTTCTTGATTGGAAAATGCAAGGCCACCACCGATGAAGTAGACAGTGGCAAAGAGCTCTCTTAATTCGATGTCGTCGGGTTCTACTTTGCAATACAGCTGGATGAGCTTTTCATGTTCCTTCGAATATCCTTGTGGCCACTTTGGATGCATCAGCAATGATGAATTATGAGGAAAATTCGTCTTGGCCAATCATGCTTGCTTTTCCGGGTTCGCTGAATCAACGGAGCCGGCAACGACCGATGCTGTTGGAACAATCCATTTTTCTCTTTGACGAGAATACACATACGATGGAACAATTGCCGATGAGAATACACATACAACGAATCAATATCCAATAATTAACACCCTATCCTCAAAACATTTGAATCATGAGAAAGAATAAAGAAGCAACGATGTTGAGATGGAAGGCAGTGAATCTGGAGAATATAACAATCAACTTTCATCATACCCTCTCGGAATATTGGAGACAATGATGATGTGCACATTTGTCTCCACCACCGGCACCAAATGCCGCAGTTAATACACTACTACACCAAATCACCATGAATTTCGGCAGTGCAAATCATTCGCTGCGTATTGCGAATGCTCTCTCAAAACCAACCTCCCTCGCTGTAACACCAGTTGATATCCTCCGAGCTGGACTTGTCTACGCTGGTTTTGATCATGCTCGCCAAGAAATGAATAATGAAAGGAGAAGGATCAATTGGTTCAAATCATTCTACGGGGTTGCACCACTCACCGTCGCCGCAATTTTTGAAGATATCAGGGACATCGAACCACACTCAAATGTCAAAGAGTTTCTGATGGCGTTAAACTGGCTCTTTTTGTATGACACGTACCCTGTGCTCTCTGGGAGATGGAAGTTCTCTGAGGAGTTCATCATGAAATCGGTTGCCGAGTATGGATCTTTAATCGAAGTCTTGTCGAGGAAGAAAATTGTGTTTGATTTGAAGCATGATATCAAACTTGGACGTAGCGTTGACTGTTGCAATTTTATGATTCAAGAAATGAGACTTGATCCACACTCGAAGTGGTACGATCACAAATCGAACTCCTGCGGATTGGTGAGTTGTCACGTGTCTTCTCCTTAATGAACTAGCAAATCTCTCTTCTCATACTATCTTTCTCTGTTACACGCCAAGAAATATGAATTCTGTCTCGCTTTACGTGAGGCAAGAGTTGTCTGGATCAGCGGACCACATGTACCATCTATCCATGACATTACTGTCTTTCGCGGTGGTAAGGATACCAGCAGCAGTGATGATTGGGACAAATCCGCTCTCTACTTTCAGCTCAAAGAAGGGGAAATGTGCATCGCAGACAGTGGCTACGTCGGCCAATGTGATAAATTATTGGTGGAAAAAGATGAGCACCCACCTGATATCAAGGAGTTTGTGTCTAGAGCAAAGAATCGTCAGGAAACTTTTAATGGGAGGCTCAAAAACTTCAATATTCTTGGACATCGGTTCCGCCACAAAGGAGGCGTTGAAAAGAAGTTGAGTCAGCACCGGATGGCAGTCCATGCGGTTGCTTGCATTATCCAATATGACTACGATAATGGTCACCCACCTTTCGATATGTGTTGAAATCATATATGATACGAACCATGACTTGCTCGTCTCTGGCAAGGACGCATCAATGTTAAGAGATATTATCCTCTTATCCGATCCATTAATTAGTAATCTAGCCTCTACCGAAATGTACACATCTTGTGCTCGCAATCTCTTTGCATGTTGTCAGATATCTTGGGCCGTTTCATCATTTTCCGACCGTCCAAATTCGTAAATTAGGATGTCTGTTCTTCTTCCTTGTCTGCCATTTCAACGATAATATTGGCGGCTGACTCCCACGGTGACTGGGCGAAAAAGGCAGGGACGGTTCGAAGACCGCCGCCCGCGCACAAGCGACCGGAGGGTTCGTCTCGAGCGAGGCGCCATATTCCGATGGCCACCTATTTTTCATATGCAAAAATAGGTGGCCACTCTATTTTTCGGACCAAAACTGGGAAAACTCGAAGATCTTGAACGCCGCGGAGTCCCTCTCCTGCTAGAAAATTTGAAGGATGTATCTCGGAGCACCGAGTACTTCTACTTTCTACTGTCTGCTTGTCAAACCAAATATTGCAATAACATATCAAACCTTGGTACATGCCCGACCACATTGTCAATTCCCTTTGTTAGTATATTATATCTAATTAGCGACATCATTTCATATTGATTCTGCTCTATATGCTGAAGAATACTTTCCTCTCGGAGCACAAAAAATGTAACAGAGCCAAATCGAACCAAGATAGAGGAGGATGCATTCAAATCATTGATGCAACTAGCAAACCACAATGCAAAGAAGGTTAACTTTTCAAGCGATTTTCTATATTCAATACGCACAACATTGGATGCCAACGGTGGTATTGGAACAGAAGTACTTCTGCACGCTGTTCGAAGAACCAACATTTCTCCGTTTTCATCCCATCTATTTTGTTGTGTCGTTGCCAATGTCGCTGCCGATACTGATCCTGTTCATCTGCTAACCAACGCTTATTGTGTACTGTGGGGTAGTGGATCAGTAGCTCAGTAGCAAGCCCTCCTGGTTCATGCATCATTTGTTGCGGGCAATGACTCTCTCTCTCTCCTTCCCTCTCTCTTGCCACGACGCTCTCTCTCCTCTGTCTCATCGCTCATCGCCGCCGCCGCGCTCTCTCGTTCTCTCTCGCTCTCGAACTATGGCGACGGTAGAAGCGTCGATGGCAGGCGCCCCAAAGAGAGCCATTGACGTAGCGTTGGTTGTGGCGGCGGCACTGTCAGTTGCAGAATTGGTAGTGGTAGGCAGGTGACGACGCTCGCCGCCAGACGCCAGCTGCAGGGCTCTCTCCATCGATGATAGACGCGATGCTACGGTATTAGACATTGGATGGCAGCCTCGTTGACGGTAGTAGGCTCCGACGGCTGGTTGGTGGCGGCGGCATGATATTATTATGTACAATAAAGCGGCGGTGTCACAGCATAATCTCTCTCTCTCTCTCTCTATCCTATCTGTCTCTCTAATGTGTTGATTGTTGCATTCACTCTCTCTCTCTCCCCTCTCTATTTGTTTCTCTCCCCTTCCGCCCAAGCATATCCAATCTCTCTCAAGTTATTATTGTATTAATATCAATATCATCGACGACAACCGACGATGACGATCATGACGACACCAATTGCTCGCCGCGCTCTCTCCTTCTATCGAACCTCGAACTACGACGACGGTAGAAGGCGAAGCGTCAAGGAACCATTAGCTAGCCTCATGATCATGATGATCCTGCTGAACGTCACGGTGTAGGTGGTAGGTGAATGTGGGCGATGATGGGGTGTCGATAGAGTACGATGGTAGTAGTGTCCGTCGGCGTTCGGCGGTCGGTAGCTACATCATCTTACATCACTATCACATCAATGGCACAACTGATATCACAGCATAATCACAGCATTGTCACAGCATAATCACAGCAAATTCACAGCAAATTCACAGCAAATTCACAGCAAATTCACAGCAAATTCACAGCAAATTCACAGCATTGAGCGAGGCCCGGTAGGATGATTTAGCAAAGATACTTCTCAAAGCAAGAAATATATTTTGGATTTGTACCGTACCTGCGTCGCTTTTCTCATAAAAGGTTTCTCCCATTGGCGAGTGAGATGCCTCGATAAGTAGTACATACCGTACATATACCACGTACGTATTCGCCAAAATTGGGTCCGCACATGATCTTCCAGCCCCTCCAGGCTTGTGTATGGTAATGTAAAAATCTTTGTCTCGTCTCGATTTTGGTACCGTATCGTACTCGATAAACTACCTAACGCAACGAGCGTATCCACCATCGTAGATACGTCGTCGTAGCTGCTTCTCACGACGGCTACCGTCGACAGGCGGCTGTCAACTCCAATAAAATATATTCTTTCCCGTAGGACACCATGAGCTCTACTACCAATAATTTCGAAGTAAGTGAGATGCGACGATGCGATGCTTCTGGGATATTATATATTATTGATCATTGCGGGACAATATGTTGCAGTTGCCATAGATTTTTTCGGACATGCGCGCTAATGGGGCACTACTGACTCTTCTCGTTTGATTTCAGCTACCGGATTTTTACTACTTTCCACCCATGTTTACAATTCAACCGGTACTGGCCACGCGAGAGAAGCAATTGGAACAATGGAGAGAGTTGATATTAAAGTATCGTGAGTGGATATGTTTTATCTGGTTCGTTGTTGGAGAGATAGGGACTGAACAGATTATTTAGATATTCACTTGACTCTATTATTTTCTACACCTATACCTTTAGACACCCATCACAAAATCAAAACATTAGTTCTACACGATTGTACCCTGTGGAAGAATGCAGCAATTGGTAGGGAATTAGATGCGGAGGGAATACGTGTGATCATGAATGATTTCGTGAAGAGTGGATATGGCGAGTGGGAAGATTCGGAATCGCGCACACGTTGTCACATATTGTGGAGACGACCGGAACAACTGGCCGAGGACATATATGATTGGGCTATGAAAAGTGGATATAAGAATGGCGTTTGCACGGTGTATGAATTACACAGTGGTAAGTTGTACACCATTCCAAAATTCATGCCGCGCGAAAGGCGATCTCTTATGCGTTTCGTTTCACTCATACCTTGATCGCTCACTATTGACCACCTTACAGGAGAAGATGTGAATGGGACGTCATTTCAGGGAGCGGATGAAACATTATTGCGACGCGCACTTGAGATATTGGAACATCAAGGCCGGTGCACGATGTTTCGCGGGCAGGTCTCCTCCGAAGATGGAATAAAATTCTTTTAGGCTACTTTCATTAAAAGCGCTTTACACCCAATGATGTACCTATTTACGCACCACCTGGCAACATCGATAAAAGTGTTAACGACATCATGACATTGTCTTCATGCCTCCGTATAGTCTGGTGTTTGCTGTCTTTGACCAACCTCCTTCTTCGTGGCTAGACTCTTCAACCGCTCATTCTATGTGCGCTGGCAGTGGTGAAGAAAGAATTAAACGCTGTTCTCCACGGCAATCGGCCTGATTAGTCTTTGTGCTGAATTTTTAACGCACATCATTGCGGAGCAATGACATGGATGCCGAGGGAGATATTCGCCGTAATGTAAACGATGTCATGTCTAGGAGCGAAGTGTCAAGTACAATGGAAGCTAGGTACGGTTTACATGTTGCTCGGTTTCTTTACAGAGAAATTCCAACTAAGACTGAAGAAAGCCAACAGTGTCAAAACGCCGTGATCACTTCATTCATACTCTCATCCATAAGTATTAGTATTTTGAGAAGACTTCTGTCCAGTACTTGTCAAGATATATATTCACTGCGGCAGAGTTCAGGCAGAAATGAAGGCAGTCATTGTATGGATGGGCGTGGACACTCTGCATCGTGGGATCCCGAACATCCACAATTTGAACATTTCTCACTTCTTCCCGTACAATCGAAATTAACGCATCCCACAGTATTGGGGCACGGTTCCATCCGTGAAGAGTAGGGATGTTATCCCGGTTGAATGCTTCCGGCTCGTATTTGCCCTCGCAGTTCGTACCCACATGACCCAGAACGAGAATTGTCTTCGTTTTCCGAGAGACCTTCGAGAGGAATGAACCCACGGCGTCGCGGTACAGGGTTGGCAAGGCTGAAGAGACCCACGTTGCAGGACTCGTGGGAGAATCTAAAATCGCGCCCAAATCAGTATACCAAGCTAGACTTTGAACGAATATCACATCAAACTTGGAATTCAATTCGGCAACCATCGTATCATTCAACAAACAAGAGCTGTCTCCATGTCCTCGCTTGCTATGGTCCAAAGTGTAATTGCCTTCACGGTATATCTTTGTGGCCATTGATCCCATAAATTGCCAGCAAACAGTAATATTGCTTGGTCGATCCAGCATGCAAAAGCGTTCGGTTGTACATGAATCAAATGCATTCTGCTTTGCCGGGTTGGTAAAATTCCACTTTATCTCTTCGTATCCCAAGGTCCAAACTAACGCCATCACCTGCTGACGCATCAAGCTCGAGCCGAGGAATAAAATGCGACTGTTTCGCATGTTCTTGCGGAATCCATCAACATCAAACTTTGGATAACGCCTCCCGCTGCTACCGCTACCGTCCTTCTGATCGTCGACAACATAGACCCAATTCATCAATCCTGTCGTGCAATTATCCGACTTGGGGCATTCTCTTTGGTCGATGAAGGTGGCATTGCAGACTTGAAAAGAAAATTGGTAGGGTGGGTTGAAGTTGAAGACGTGTTCCCAGTGCCCTTTATCGTTATTCACAGGAATTAGCTCGTCGTGGGGTTGTTGTTTGGGATCTACGATTTCAATTACTGATGTATTTTCGACGGTGGTAGCTGCTGTGATATTATGGGGAAAGAATAGGCTTTCAACTGAAATTGAATCCGTTCGGTCCGTGACTTCATCAGCTTCAAATTTGACGTCGGTACGGTAGTGGTGAATATCGTCATCGTCCCACCCATCCCTGAGTCTCAAATCGTTTTGTCTATTGAAGGATGAGAACGGCCGTCGAATGCTCAATGATGATACTTGTTGATTTTCGGCATCGGGAAATAGAAATCTAGTTGAAATCCAATCAATCGATAGTACAAGTAAGACGATGAGAGCAGCCACGATGCTGCGCCATAGGAAGACGAAGCTCATCATCCTAGTACTTTTTTCGCGAATGCTTTGAGGAACAAAAACCAACAACAAAGTCTTCGACGGCTGCCTTTTAGACGATCATTTGGATATTAAGGTACCTCGACCTCACTCTATTCTATTAATATCATCGATTTTTTGAGCTCACAAAACAATCGTAGCACACTACTTCTTCGCCGCCTCATCGTAATCAGGAGCAACGGCATGAAAGCAACAGGTTCGCGACTGTTCGCGAGCACGATGGAACACAAGAGAAAGAACACAAGCAAGAAAGACTCTTGAACCGCACACGCATAAAGAACCACGTGTCGCCAAGAATCGAGTTTTTGTTTGGCGATGTTGAACTCACCCGCCTGCAAACACCGATGAAAGCACTACTTACTACTTCAATGAATGACCCAGCGCTCCCAGACAATGGTGATTGGTGATGGTGCGTGTTGGGGTCCATCATCTTCTTGCTTTCTGGATACTGAACCTATCGTTTATTTCATATGTACGCCGAGCTACCATCATGATCAATCATTGTACAAACCTCGCAGCAGCGGCGGCAACTACGACGACGACGACGACACTTCTGAACATGCCCCGAATCGGCTTGGGCACTCTGGGCTTGGCGCCTTCGGAAGCACTGCCCGTCATTGTGAGTGAGCGCGTGTGTTGCCCACTTGGGCCGTATTTATTTGGCAGCAATGTTGTTGTAGCGTCCGGTTGACTGCCTCTGGAATTATTTCGTCACACATGTCTACGACGAATGCTGATGTTCGCTCATTACTTCTTTTGTCGTCGGAATGTTCTGTCCTCGATGGAACATCATATTTGTGACCGATCAATTTGCCTTTGTACTCGATCATGGAATATTAATGACAATGACATCAACCATTATGGCACAATAATTGAACGATTATCGATGCACGTCGTTGAAATTGTGGCAATAAGAATCGAGCATTATCCTTGGGATATCGGTTGTTCGACTGTGCACCGGTATACTTCAACGAAAGGGAAATCGGTGACGCCTTTCATGAGGCTACGAGTGGTGTGCCTCGATCGGATGTTTTTGTTACGTCGAAATTGGCCGGCCCTTTCCATAGACCCGAGCATGTGGAGGTGAGTGGACTGTGATTTGTCGTGGACGCGCAATTATGGGGGGTGGCTGCGATATTTCCTTATTCTTTTGATTTTTGTACTTATCCTGTGCATACTTGCTGTTGAATCTAATCTACCTATCGAACTATTCGTTATTGAACATAATTCAGCCTGCGTTGAGGAAAACTCTTCACGATTTGCGGCTTGGGTATCTTGACCTATTTCTGATTCATTGGCCCGTTGTAAGATAGCTAGTGATTATTTTCCTCCTTTGAGGGTAGCGACGGTCTTTGTGCACTACTAAATCCTGTGTTTTTGTTCTCGTACCTTATCTCTTTAGGCATTCCAATACGTCGAATTCGATCCTTCCGTAAGAGGGTGGACGAACGAAGGTGCGATTTCCCCTTGGCATTCCGTTTAGAAACTGATTTGTGCACCAGACTATCAGTTGGTAGGAGACTTACAAAAACATGTTTTTCCGTCTCTTCTCTCGTTCTGTAGATATTGACAATTCTGACAATGGAAAACTAATTGACCCAACTGTCTCTGTTCGAGACACATGGACTGGTGAGTTATCAACTTGTCAGAGTATGTGTTTGTATATCTGCAATCCAACTTGAAATAATATCTTTAACCGAAAAAATTAAACCTATTGTGCATTAGCCATGGAGAAGTTGGTAGATGATGGACTGGTCAAGCATATCGGCGTGGCAAATTTTCCCGCGATACTTCTCCACGACATGTTAAGTTACGCCCGAATTCCTCCAGCTGTCAATCAAGTGGAAATCCATCCTTACAACCAACAAACCCAACTAGTGGAGTTCTGTCGCTCACACAACATTGTCGTGCAGGCATATTCGCCATTGGGGTCGCCGGGCTACAAGGAGAGCCAGGAGCCGGAGGTATTGTCTGATCCAATATTGAAAGAAATCGCTAACAAGCATGAAGTATCAGTGGCGCAATTATGCATATTGTGGTCATTGCAACGAGGGTGTCATTTGATTGCCAAAAGTTCGAATGCGCAGCACATGGAAGAGAACTTGGTTGTTCATCACAGGTATGAATTTGCTGAGTCTACGACTACTGCCTACGAGGATGATGCTCCTGCCACTGGCAACTTCGGGGGCACCCAAACCACAGGGAAACCAACATTTTTGCTGTCATCGGAGGAGATGGAGCGCATAGCCTCATTGGATCGTGGGTATCGATACTTCCGGCCCGAGGATTGGTGGAGAGAGAATCCCGTTCCTGTATTCCATTGAGATGAATCCTGTAAAAATGTTTGTAAATTAATTGAGTTTGTTTCAGGTCTTGTTTTTTTTGTTTTTTGTTTTGTGCTCCTGTGTGTTGATTCTCGTTCCGGGCGGTGACGAATCTCTTCCCGCCACCTGTTTTCAAAAATTATGAATTCCTTCGTTATTTGAAGACGCGCCGAAAATCCTCCTCTATTGCTCTCTTCAAAGAACTTTTTGCAAGGGGAGCCACCTGGTCTCCTTCCAACAGCAACTCTCACCGTTCCGACGACGACGACGACGACAGGTTGGCATTGTTGTTCTTCTTCTCTCCTATTGTTGAGTGAAGTGCCACACCACCAACGACGATCGCTGCTCATCGACCGCTCATCCGTCACATTCATTGACATAATATACCACTCTGTGATCAGTATTCGGCAAGTCTGACGATGATTGCGAGGAAAGACGGATTCGTCTCGCCGACGTTTTCGTTGTCATCGACATTGGAATCGGCGGCGTCATTTTTGAATCTTCTTCGGGCCGGATGTAACGACAATATGTTTCCTACTTCTGCTAACTCAGCTAGCACTGATGATGATGACGATACGATGGTATCACGGGGGCAAAAACAACAGCAACGATGGCGATTGCGATTAAAACAGTGTCAGATTCAGTTGCACGACGGCTTGAATGTCAATATTGGCACTAGAAATGCTACGACTTGTCGTCCACTTCCTCAAAGACCGAAGAGATTGAATTTTTCAGAGACAGTTTTTCTTCTTCTTCCAATTACACTAGTGATGTCCTCGTTTGCAACGGCACTCGTCTACCACAGCATTCCCACGAACATCTTCTTGGCGAGAGGGATGGCGAATGTTGGGAAGAAGATTAGCAGTGTTTCGACCGCTACTTCTTCCCTGTTCTATCAATATGTCACCAACGACTCATGCAGTGATCCTACAACTGAAAGTGCAGCCTCGGACAATACCTACAATAGGAACAACAAAAATGGAGGAGAAGAGGGGGGTAACAACAGCAGCATTAACACCAACAACAGCCCACAGCAATTCGCAAGGGCCAAACGCGCACGCAAACTCCATCGACATCCATCCAAGAAGGCAAAGAAGAAGAGCGGAAAAGAGCTGAGAGATGACATTATTGTTGAGCTCCTCCCATCCACTTTTTCAGATGACTATTTCGATGATGACGAGCAGTCACCTTTCATACTGTCGGAGCCTGGAGAGGGTGAGACGTGGGTACCACCACGTCCATCATCTTCATCATCCTCTACCACATCATTATCCTCATCTGCTACTTCGACTGCATCCACAACCTCCGAGAGCTGTAGCAAACTAGATCGTCATCCTGCTCTGGTACTCAATGCCGACTATCAGCCACTACGAATGCTACCCCTCAGCATATGGTCATGGCAAGACACTATCAAGGCAGTATTGTCAGGCAAGGCGGTAGTGGTGGACATTCACCCTAACATCTACGTGAGGGCGGTGAGCTTGGATATGCCAGTGCCCAGCGTCATTGCATTGCGAGAGTATGCTCCCACTGGAAAGGCGGTAAGAAAAAATTGCGTACATTTATCTGTAATCCTTTCATGTTGGTTTAATTCAGAACATGTATTGGGCACATTCTTCCAGTAACTTGCTAATTGATAATATTGTTTACCCTGTATTCACACGCACTCAGCGACCAGCATTCACCAGACGCAATGTCTTCTTGCGCGATGGATATCGTTGTCAGTACTGCAGCAATTTGTTCCGAATGTCGGAATTGTCATTGGACCATGTGGAGCCGCGGTGTATGGGTGGCAAACTCACTTGGTATGTGAGATATTATGATGCATTATACATGCATGTGTTTTGGTTCTCCGTGCACCTAATCCACAATCCAATAAACTGATTTCAATTTCCCACTCACGCGAAAGGGAGAATACCGTCACATGCTGTATGAAGTGTAATGGACGGAAAGGATGTCTTCGTCCCAATGAATTGCATCGTGTAGGCATGGAATTGAAGGCTCGTCCGAAATGTCCAACGCTCTACGAACTGGCTGCGTCGGCTTCGAACTTTGTACCGAGGAGAGTGCATCCCACATGGGCTCCTTTCTTAGGAATGACTTTGGTCAGTGATGGTGGTGTTGGTGGTGGTGGTGGTGGTGCACCTTTAACTTCGATGATGGAGGCGTCGAAAGTAAAGGATAAGAAATGAAAATGCAAGAAATGTAAGTGAAGTAGATTGCTGATCGGTTGAAGAACCAATGATGAATAGTACTAGTTAAGGACTAGGAATATTTTTTACGTGTTGACATCTCAATCGCTTTATGAAGCCAATAAAGGTGACTTTGATTTTAACTTACGATTGGCCAAAGATGAGTCGTTTACGGTCCAGTTCGGGTTGTCCTTGCACTCTTATGGACGGAAACTTTTGCTCTTTTCCCCAACAGATATTGCAGCGGCATCTTTGTTATGTTGACCAACATTGATTAAATCAAAGTCATCTGATCGCCCAAGCACAATGTGTGTCGCACGTCCCACCATTTTTCTACACAACCTCTCCAACTCATTCTTCTACCATAACAGAACATAAGCATGGTGAACAAAGATTTAATTAGAAAAGATGGCATTACCAACAAAGTAGATAAAAATGGGGGAACAATTTTATTAACCAAACATTCTGATAGAATCATAGTAGAGGTCCAATTCAGCAAATCTAGTTCCAGCAAAGATACATAATCTAATCCCAATGCTGCCATTGTTCTGTTGATTCTTACACCAATCTGTTTTTGTAGATAAGGGCTCTATAGCTCTTTATACTATGATATAAGAAATCAAAAAAGAGGTGATCAGACAGTGCACTGTTGACTTGCCACCAACATGATGCAGTGTCCATCATGGTGTATGCGTAGGGATATACGGCACCCACGCACAATGATGGCCTCTT